>PISX010002479.1:0-159348 GCA_004024625.1 Mellivora capensis | reverse complement strand
GCCCTTCTTTTCACCACATCTGTGTCTTTGGGGTAAATACCCAGTATGGTGTATGTTTCTAATACATACCACATTCTCAAAGATATGGTTTTCCAATAAAAACAAATTTAAATTTGGAAAAATTTTATTTACTATCAAGTGGAATAGTGTACTTTTTTTCAGATTATATTCATAGTCCGTATCCATAGTAATATCTGGCATTAATTCAAGTTATTTCACATGGATTAAGAGCATTTATATAAATATATATCGATAACTTTATTCTCCAACAAAAGGTACTACAGTTTGTGTACTCTGTAAGTGATGGAGATTTAAAACAAAGCAAAACAAGTTGTATAAATCCCTGTCTCTGCCCTAAAGTTTATAAAAGTGTAATCAGTTTTCAGCGAATCAAGACCTACAGGGCAAATCCATTCTGCTGCCGGTTTTTTGTAAATAAAGTTTTATTAGCACACATTTGCACTCATTGTTTTATGGATCTTCTGTGACTGCTTTAGTGATCCAACCATCGAGTTGTATAGTAGCAATAGTGGACTTACATACTGCAAAGCATGAAATATTTACTGTCAGGCCCCTTTATAATTAAAAGTCTACTGACTCCTGCTCTGAAAACAAAGACAGACATGGAAATTAAAAACAGGAAAGAAAACCAAACACACACACACAAACAAAACACAATGCAATCACCTGAAATTTCAATGAACAAGAGTAAAGTGTTAGGGTTAACATATAGAATGGGATTAATTCTAGTTGAATTTTGACAAGGAGAATTCAAATTCTTTGCAACAATAACCAGACAGACAGTATAACCAAATGATAATACTCCTTTGGTAACCATAAATCATAACTATTATGCATTTAAATTATTGGTAAACCACACCAGTTTAAAAAAATCTGAGATATTACTTAATTTGAGATCCAAAATTTCACTACATTTTTTCTCAAAGAAACATGACCTAAAATACTGTGCTGGGATTTTATAGAAAAGCCAAGTGAATAATTAGGGTAATTATGTGGAAAGTTTGGGCAAAAGCCACACATTTGCCTCAATTACAAGCAATTTGCAAAATCACTTTGCATGGTATAATTTGGTAATTTCTGAGATTAAAAGGGGAGTAGGAAATTTCTGGAAAAATTGCGATGCTTTAAAGTTGGGGTGATTTTGAGTATAATGACTGCGCTAAATCTTCATTTTTAATGAGTATTACTACTTTTAATGTGCTATAATTGAGGATAAGAAGCCTGAGGATAAGAAGCCAGGAGTCATGGTGATGGTATAAAAATTATAAATTATTTCAGCCCTTTTCATTCTTATCTCATTGTTTTTATTTGACCTCTGATTATTGGTTAACTAGACTTTGTGTATCTCCAGCCAGAAACAAAGTGGAAAATGTTTTATGAGGTAAGAACAAGGCCTTGTCTTCTACTTTGGCTTTTTACCTTTATACTGTGGACACAAAGGAAGAAAGGGTTTCTGTGTGAAAGGCTCCCTAGAGGCAACCCTAAGAACCATATATCTCTCTACAGTTAAGGTTTTCATCATAGTTTTAAATTAATAAGTTAGACTACCTCAGAAGCTTTAATCTAGATGGTGGTATTGAGGAATGTACATTAGACATTTCTGTTTTAATTTCTACAGAGCTTGATATAAAAAGGGTTCTTTTTTTTTTTCCCTTTACATTTGTTGAAGAGTATTGAGGACCTTAATGCACCATATTGACAGAGTAATAAAAATAGCAAATTGCATTTCAGGCCTTGTGCCAACATCATTAAACTCCCAGTCATACCCAAAACAATAACGAGGGCAAAACAAAAGCTGTAGCTCTCCTCCAGCTCATCTAGGATCCCTGTTGAACTGTAGTCAGTAGCCCCTGACTTGGGTTCCTTTTACACTGAACCATTGAATAACAGCTCTAGTATATTTTGGCTTCAGTTATTTAAACAGCCAGCCCTTCTTTCTTCTCAGGTTTGCAGTTTAAAGAAAAAGTTTCATTGATACCTGGTCTGTGCGTTGGCCACTTAGATACTATTTCAAAATGACTGAGTGTCTCTCTCCCCTACTCAGCTAACCGGCTCTTTAGATTTACAGGCAAAGAATTTAAATGTGCCAGAATTAATACCCCTTTTAGTTAAATCAGTGACCCCCAAAAAAACCCATTCCACAGTTTTAATACTGCACTTGTCCATGGCAAATTGAGCAATAGAAAGGGCTGTTTGACCCAGTCCACCAAAATACAAGCCTGTAAGTTATCAGAATAAATTAAAGTAAATCCTTAAAGTGGTCAACTCCATTTGAAATCAATCAGAAAAGGATATTTTATGGGAGCATTTATAGATTACTAAAACTTTTTTCCCAGCTGGCACAAAATAATATTTTACAAAGAAAATTTGGATTTTTTAAAGGAGTGTGGTGCTCTTAAAATATTTTGATGTTTAAATATATAAATATTACAGCCTTTAATTCAGACTTGCATTATGTATTGTCTATTATGTTTGCATTCACTTAGAAATAAGAAAACATTAAATTTTTTTTTTACATTTATTTTCACTTTCTATCTTTTAGATAGGAAACATTTTCTATTTCTTAAGTCCAAAATCATTTTTAAAGGAAATAAGTAGGTATCTCATTGGAGAGATTGGTAGAAGAGCAAATCAAGAGAACCATGCCATATATACTCAGGACAAAATTTTTATCTGTTACTTTTCTGAAAATTCTTTGTAATAGAGAGTGCAAGAGTATAACTGTTCAACATTATACCATGCCACCTTCAATCGCTTTATACAATATCTTAGGAAATGGTTCAGCAGGTTTGTAGTTGCTCAAATGAGATTCATCTCCAATATCGATTCAGTTATCCCATGACAGCACTCCCATCTTGAAAGTTCTTAGATGCTTTGAAATCCTCATTTTTGTTCAGTTGACTGTGAACTTAGCTCCTTGTTCTTTCAAAATTGCAATATGTGGGCAACCTTTCACTAAATTTCTTCATGAGCCATTTAAACCAACCTACATTTAAGAATTTCTGGAACTACAAACTCAGAAATTTTGGCATTTTTCTCCCCTCTAGCCTCCCAATTAAATAAAACTAATAGTGAAATAGTTGACACTTAAAGAACAGTACAAAAAAAAAGGAGTAAATAGTCTTGTATCTGTGACTCAGTACAGACTGGTGTGCCTAATACAAAAACAGGTTTCTATTTCAACATGGAAGGACTACTGCGTGCACCATGGTGTGTGATCACTATGTATTAAGTCTGGGATGAGAAATCTCTTTTATTCAGCCTACACGGAAAGACTATGTTTTCATAGACTACATTGTCCTAACCTTAGCAATGAGTTCTCTTTGGCCCCAAGTTATCTTACTAAAAGACAGAAGATAATTGCAGAAAGTTGGAATTATAAAGAAAGACAAGTGAAAATCCATAATAAAGTTATATTTTAGCTAACCACGGAAAAAGGAATGAGGAAAAGACACAAAATCTGAAGGTCAAGAATTAAACTATTGTTTAGACAATCAGATGATATTATCTGTGGATGTAGTTTGAACAGAAAATGGAATTACATATTAAATAAGAGTTTTTTACTTCCTTTGAGCTACAGTGGTTCTACAATAGTTAAAGGCTTGGTTAGGGAATCACCTTTTCAGAAATCTCGAGAAAGGAGAACAAAATCATCCAGAAGACAGGGGCACTCAGTGACATGGAAATCCATTGGTTAAGAAGTGTAATTGACTATTAATAAGGAAAATTTCTTTAAAAACTTTTAGAAACCACCCTGAAAATATTTTGCTAAAACTAAATTTCTTCAGATGTAGTTGTTGGACAATGTATGTTGCCCGAGTGGGACAATAGTTTTAAGATACTGCATAAACATCCCCCCTTATCTGCTGGTCAGAGTAAAGTAACCCAGAGGTAGATTCCATCAGACAGGAGGATTTGAGCCTGTGTAGTGGTCTTCCATTGATTTTTTTTTCCTGTTATCCATTCTTCTGGTTATAGTAAGAGTTCCACTATTTTTCTCAAGTCCTGGTCATGTTATATATAATTATTACAAAATAAAGTATTTATATTGTAATATATAATGAAACTAACACTTATATAGCTCTTATTATGTACCAAAAACCATGTGAAGAGTTTCATCCTTACTATATTGGTGCTTTTATTTCTGCTTTTTACTAATGAGATAAGTAGGACACAGGGAGTTTCAGTATCTTGCATAAAATCACTCAAATTGTTAATTGGTGGAACCAGGATATAAACTCAGAAAATCTAGCTCCAAATCAATATAGACATATACATATCTGTGTGAGTCTTCCATATTTTTTTAAGATTTTTATTTATTTATTTATTTGTCAGAGAGAGAGAGAGAGAGAGAGCAAGCACAGGCAGGCAGAGAGGCAGAGGGAGAAGCAGGCTCCCTGCCGAGCAAGGAGCCCGATGTGGGACTCGATCCCAGGATGCTGGGATCATAACCTGAGCTGAAGGCAGTCGCTTAACCGACTGAGCCACCCAGGCATCCTGAATCTTCCATATTTACCAGCTGTCCTATCACATTTTTTCCCTAACTCCTTGACTATTTGTGTTCTCAGAAATTTTTCCTTCATAAGAATACATAAATTTTACTTACTGTTGGTCACATTTTCATGCTATTTGTGTGATTATAGCATAATTTAAGTCATCCCCATTGATGAATATTTATTTTTTTCTTTTTTTTTTTCTTTACAAAAAGTGCAATAAAAATCTTTATAGTAGTTTATACACTTAAGAGTGAATCTTTAGAATAAAGTGTTTGCTGAATCAAAGAGAATATTTAAATGTAATTTCAACTGATGTCATCCATTCACTTCCAAAAAGCAAAATACAGGACTACTTATTTCCCCACAGCTGATTAGAAGAGTATTTTATCAAATGTGGCTTTATTTTTTTTAGTATTATAGATGAGAAAGGGAATCTCAGTATGATTTTGCACAGAAATTTCTCATTATTGATTGAGATGGAGCATACTTTTATACATTTAAGAGTCATTGTATTTCCCTTCCTTCTCATTTTCTCTCCACGTCATTTTTTCCTATATAACTATTTATACATGAATGAAATTAGGCCTTTGTGATCTATTTGCAATCCTTTCCCACACAGATTTGTAATCATTTTCATTTGTCTTTTGCTTTTCCCTACCACTAAGACATTTTGGTTTTTTTTCCTTTTTGTCTTTTTGTTTTAGTATAGTCAGCTATAGCAATCTTTCGGTTGCTGACTCTGAATTTTGTGTTATGTATTGGAAGAAACGCCTAAGACCTTTTTCATTTGAGTTTACGAAATAATTTCTCCATGTTTTCATTTTACTTCACTTCCAAACGTTTGGTCCATTTGGAATTTCTCATTTTGTCTACTTGGGAGTTACAGATTTTATACGCGATATTTTTTGGCTAGGGCCAGGTAGGCTATCAAATTCTTAGTTTTTCATCCATTCAGTGTTTCACTCATTCAAAAACATGAGTGGAATTCTTGTCATATGTATAGGCTGTGGCCATGCAATTATGTTTAAGACTCAGATGTTAAACATGTCAAAGGTAATGACCCAGTAGTTGCTGGTTCTTGGTTTCTATATTCCTATAAATCCTATCTTATTCTCATACTCAAAACTAAATTTTGATAACAGAATGCTAGAAAAAATCACCAAAAATATCTAATCAATAGAAGGCTTTAAAAAAATCTTAGAACATTATTTAATTTAGAAAGTTATCAAGCAATAAAATGGTCTTTCCATAGACTGGTATCCAAGCATAATTGCTGGCAAGATCAAGGGAAAACCTTTTTAATGGCTTAATGGAAGTTCTGTTATTTGGTGTAGTTTTTCTTCAATGAACTATGGTTCTGTTGAACTGTTTTAACCTTCTTCATTATAGTGAAATTAAACTTTAATAATATTTCTACCATATGTAGGGATGAACAATTGGATAAGATTATAGTATCACCTGAGGACCTTCTGAGATTTTTGTCTGATGCTGTCTAATGCTGTCTTGAGTGAACTTTGAAATATCGGACATAAGATCTTTCATTTATATAACGGAGTTAGAATAAATTGTCTCCAATTTCATTTTCAGTTCTAAAATGCTATGATACTTGGCTGTTTTAAACATTCATATGGAGTCAAAGATTACTTGATAGCTTAGTTTAAACAACAGAATTTGACCTCAGTACAAATTTGTTCTGAAGGCTGGTTTAAAAAAAAAATTGCAATGAAGTCTGATTTCCTCATTTTTTAACAAAATCTAAAATAATAATCATTTGAAATTCTCCTTGAGTTGAGGCACAAGTTATTAAACCACAAAAAAGTAAATTGAGTGGAACATTGTATAAATAACAATGGAGAATCACAGCATTAAAATATTATTGAGTAATTTCCTAGCTACAAAACCTGTAACCAAATATCAACTCATGAAGGTTTCTGTCTCAGTTTTGAATCACTCAAAAGATTCAAAATAGCATATTCTACCACATCAATTTACTCTGTTCATAGGAGAGTAACCTTAGTGAACTTTGGCCCATCTATAGTTCCTAACCATCTGCTTCCAAAGGAAAATGATGCTTTCTTCAATGAAAGACATAAAAACACCGAGTATATGCCTAATTGCCCAGCTGGCTGAGTTTAGAATAAAACACTGCAAAGCTGATTGGTGAATTGATTTTGCCATTTGCTGTGGTTTTCTGCAAGCATCTAATCAATTGGATAGTTTGTGCTGACCCATTTTTGGGTTATTGTGTTCTCTGTAATATTTATCTTCAATACCATTTTAGCCTTATGTATTTTTATACATTTATAAAATGAAAGCACTCTCCTTATGCTGATTCTAGAGCTTTTGTATGACAGGTTCATATAATGTATAAGTATACATAATTTAAAAAATTAAGCCAGTGTTCAGCATAACAAAAAGTTTCTACATCAAATATATTCAGTATGGATTTTTTTTTTACTTAATTAAGCTAAGGGACAAAAAGTTTGGGGTACAAGAATTTGAATAATACACCAATGACCAATTTGAGACTTTTTTCTTTCTATTTGACCCATTAATTGATAGAATCTAGAATTTGGAAGTAACCTTAAATGTCCTCTATTCCAACAAGCCTTCTAATGCTGGAATTCCCTCTACAACATCTCCACCATGTGGTTATTTGGTCTAAGTTACCTCCAGTGACAGGAAACACACTATGTCCAGAGAAAGTTGATTTTATCCATGTTCAGCTGACTGTTGCATAGTCCCTTTTTATGTTCAACTCAGAATGATCTACCTGAAACTCCAAACAACTGGTTTTAATTCCACCCGTTAGTCCCTAATGCACTGAGCCTAAATCATCCTCACTAATGCTTCCTTCCCATTGAAAGATCTTCCGATATATAAAGAGATATTACTATCCTCTAAATCCCTGTACTTTTTTGACTGATCCCTTCTAAATATTCTGTAGTGTTTTCATATTCCCATTAACATATGCAATTGAAAACTGTACATTATGCATTCGGTAGCCAAATGTCAGAAAAGGCGAATTTTTACTTTACCTGCCAACATTCGTGACATGATGCTTCTGTGAATGCAACCTGAAGGGACAGTGATTAAAACCACTATTGAACTGTCTATAGCCCCTAAGTCACTAACGGCTACATCCGTTTTCTGTAATTGTGCAGTTTGCTTTTAGCTTTTCATATCTAATGGGATACATTTAAGTTTTCTCAGATTAACTATGAGGTTTCCATTCCAGCTTTTCATTCAAATTTAAAGCTTAATGAATTTGGTTTTAAATTCTGGATTCAGTACTTAGTATCTGTAGTTCTGTTAGTTCAGCTATATGTAATAAGAAGAAATAGTAATTGTGGCTTAAACAGAATAAAAATGTATGCCTGTCTCCTGTGGAATCTTCAGGAGGCGTGTGGTGCTGCGCTGTGCTCCATGATGTTACCAGCGGCTCAGGTGTTGAATTCCTTCCCTCTCAGGCACATGGTTTTCTTCTTCCAGAATATTTCGTATTCCATAGGGAACAATAACACTCCAGCTGTCACCCCCCCCAAGTAGCCTCTATAACGGTAGAACTCCTGGGCTTAAAAAGAAAAAAATAAAAAATGATACTATAGATTATCTAGAAATCAGTTAACCACGCTTCATACCAAACCACCTATGATTAGCAACATGGTATTCAGGAGGAAATGTGAAGACTTCATCCACTTCCTTATCAAATTTAAAGAAAAAAGTAAAGGAACTAAGGACTTATTTTAATTTTTTAAATGAAAGTAGAAAGCAGAAATTTCTTAAAGAGCTAAAGTTGAATAAACAGGAAAACATAAAATAACCAGTGATGTTGGAAAGCCGAGAATGTCATTTAGAAGCTTAATGAGATTGAGGAAGCAAGAACGAGGACAAAAATATCAATGTTAAGGGAATATTAAATAGATAGAACCATAGATAATGGTAGAATAAAAGACAAAAGTCTGTATTTACAAACTTACAAGTATACGGTAATTGAATAATTAGTGAACTAAAAATATCAACATTTACACAAGAATAATTGGAAAATAAAACATGAAAACTTGAAGTTGATTTAAAATCTTTCATTAAGAAATACAGTAGAAAAGGGGCACCTGGGTGGCTTAGTTGGTCAAGTGTCTGACTCTCGTTCTCAGCCCAGGTCTTGATCACAGGGTCATGAGTTTGAGCCCCACTTAAAAAGAAAAACGACAATACAATAAGATTATTTCACAGCTGATTTCTGTATGAAATTTAAAGAATATGTCATTCCAAGTGTTGAAAAAGCTACCTGATTTTTTAAATATATCATCATAAATTATAGCAAATTAAAAGACAGATGAAAAGTAAACTTTTAGACCCACAAACATCATTCAAAACTAAAAGGTACTGAATTTATTTTAGTTAATATAAGGGACTAGATCAGCATTCTTGCTATTGCACTCACAGTTTTTATAGCAATTGCAATAAAAAATAAAGTATATGTCTAATATAAATTTGCATTAACGTATAATAACATATACAATATAAATGTATTTATTTACACTTAAAAAATTAAGATAATCTATTCCTGGTGACTACATGTTGTACTTTAAGGAAACCTAAAATACTCTCAGGCAAGAAGGACCTACCAGAATTCACAAAAGTGACTGACGATGAGGTAATACTAAATATTAAGTGCTCTCGTAAGCAATAAACACTTAAAATTGAAATGTGGAAAGTATTCTATGCATAACAACAAAATAACATAAAGCACCTGGACAAAAGTTAACAAGTAAAACAGGACCTTCGTATATAAAACTGTAGTGATTGAAAGGCATATATCAAGCTAAGAACAAATAGAAATAAATAACACATTCCTGAATAAATTCTTAATATCTTAAAAATATAAAATTTCCAAAATCTCAGTATACACTTTACCACACTAAGTAATTCATGTACTAATTTATTTTAGTTACTATCCTGCCAGAGTTAACTACACTGAAAAATTTACTTTAATATATTTGAGGACATGGTGAAGGGAAATATGACAAGAGGCAGTCAAACTGGTTGCCTGGTACATAGATAGCATCATGTGTACCGTGACCTTGACTTATGACGTAGTTGCTACTCACCAATAAGTACTTGCACGAGTGGTTTTGGCAAAGAGTGCATTAAAAGTATTGGGCAATTTCTATTATTGAGCAATAGTAGCATTTACAAATGTTATTTTAAAAACGTTATTTCACATATAATGATAATTGCCAGGTATTCTGCTCGTTCTTGTTATTCTCTTGTTGTCACCAAACAAATAAATAGCAGGCATGTAAACTATGGGATCTTTCTAGCATCCCATTTCTATGACCCCATTTTCATTGTCTTGTAGAGATGCTCATTGGAATATACTATGAATATGATACATGTGTTTTTTACTTTAAGTTAGCTAATAACATGCCAGCTGCTTGGGTTCTTTCTGTAGTGCATTAACCAGTGTTTTAAAAAAATGATCTGCCACTCTGAGCTCCGTAGGCTAAGGCACATCTTCATCTCCAGCTAATGCAGTATTTGTGCTCTCAGAAGACGGAGCAGGGACAAGGGCGGATGCCTCCACATCTGTCTCCTCCAGGTGGCAGTTGTGCTTCCTTCCCCACTGTTTTCTTCATTAATGCTAATTTAGTCTTTTACGAATTGGCAACTGTTTTGCAAAATTCGAGCGTTTTCCCCCCTTAGAGGAATAGGGCTGAGGATTTGCAGGACTGATTAATTTTTTAAAAAATAGTTATGGAGTAAGCCTATGGCCTCACAGATATTACTGTTTCCCAACCTGAGTATGTCGTTTACTGGCATGATTCTCAGCCCTGTAAACAAATCATCATCCCAAGAAACCTCATTCTGTGAGGAATTTGGATAAGTGCTTTGGAAAAATAAAATATCTATGTTCTTTTACAAAAGCAGTGAAATCTGACTATTATCCTAGAAGGAATCCCATTTTCCTCCCCTGCAAATCTTTAGCATATGCAAGAGTGCGAGCACTGAACAGAGGAGGCAGTAACAACTTCATAATTTTTGTGTTCAGAAATAGAAGTCTTTTAAATTTGAAGAATGGGAAAGGGATTTCCTATGCTCCTTTTTTGAAAACTAGGAGAAACAATATTCTTTTATTTCCATTTATTCACTCCATCACTCAGTAAATAATTGTTGTTTCTCAACATTCAAAGGATTGTTGTATTTGCTGGGAGGATCAAGTACTGTTTTCAGGAAACTGATTTTAGTAGGACACATTATATGTTTGCAGTAGTCCTAGATGAAGTGGGCAGTCATGAGAACTTTAAAAGGAATACTAACTTGGGGGTAAACTATGTTTATGAGGTATGAGGTACTTCTTGCAAGTTGGAGTGCTCAGCGGTAGGCAGCTTCTAAAAGATTTCCCCCTTTGGCATTCTCACCATTGTGTAATACCCTCCCTTTAAATGTGGCTGGATCTAGTGACATGCTTTTGTGCAAAAGAGTGGAGCTAAAGTCCCTTCTGAGGTATAGGTGTAAGAGGGACTGTCTTTCAGATTGCTCGAATGGTCTCTCAGACTCTTCACCCTTCCTCCTACTACCAAAGCACTGCAATGTTATGAAGTATCCTGTAGTGGGGTCCACATGGCAAAGAACTGAAGTCAACTTCTGGCCCACAGCCAGCAAGGGACTGAGGACTAAAGACTAAGGGAGTGAGGAACTGAATGCCAACAAACATGCATATGAGTTTGGGAAATAGATCCATTTACAGTAATGTCTTGAGATGACTACAACCCTGGTGGGCACCCTGACTACCACCTCGGTGAGAGACTCTCAGCCAGGGGTCAGAGTTCTGGATTCCTGACCCAAAGAAACTATGATATTATAAATGTTTATTGTCTTAAGACACTGGTTGGGGGTTATTTGTAATCATCAATATGTTACTAATCTAAACCTTAAGCAGTTCTGAGAGGAAGAATCCACTAATTCAAGTAATAGTCTTTGGAAAACCACTATATGCTAGGTACTAGTTACACAGTAATGGACAGAACAAAGGCCTGTGTTCATCAACTTTGTGGGCCGCTAACAACAATAATTGCGCAGATAATTATTTAAGTTGTGCTAAGTTCAGTGAAGGAAATGTGCCATGTGCAAGGAGTATATAAAGTTACGGTATCCGGTGTAGGCTGGGGGATAAGTAATGACTTCCATCAAGAAATTATATTTAATGCTCTGAAAAAATTGGGTAGGAGACTGAGAATAGTGAGCTGGATAGAGAGTAGAAAACTCTCCTTATAGAGAAGGCGAAGTGCATGCAAAGGTCCTGGGACTAGAAACTAGTTTGACAAAGACTTCAACATATTAAGTTTTATAGAACATTAAATACTTGGGATTACTTCCTAAGAGCAATCATAAGATATTGAAGTTTAAAAAAGGGTACTACATAATCATATTTGACATTTTATTTATTTTTTTAATATTTTGTTTATTTATTTGATAGAGAGAGAGATCACAAGTAGCAGAGAGGCAGGCAGAAAGAGAGAGCAGGGAGGCAGGCTCTCTGCGGAGCAGAGAGCCCGATGCGGGACTTGATCCCAGGACCCTGAGATCATGACCTGAGCTGAAGGCAGAGGCTTAACCCACTGAGCCACCCAGGTGCCCCCATATTTGACATTTTAAATGAGTCACTCTGGTTATGCTGTGGAGAAAGCATGGATATTGGGAGTCCTGTTAGGAAGGTACTGGCTGATGGGGTTTCATCTAAGGTGGCTATGATGAGGATAAGAGGCAGAGAGAGGAATATAATATTCTGTAGAATGTAATCAGATGTGCCACTACAACAAATATTTACAGAACATCTAGATTTTATAGAGACACAGAATATTTAGTAAATATGAATGCATTTTGTTCAATAAATCAGAAGTACTTAATGACAACTTGTAATATGTAAAAACAGTCTTCCAGATGAGGCAGTAATCCATGAAGTCAAAAGGCAAAAAAGAGAATAAATCTATTTTGCTACAGATTTCACTAGTAAAATACTGTTTCTTCCCTAGAGAAAAAAAATGATCATAATAACTTATTTAAAGCATTTAATTTATTCCAAGAATCAGCTAATAGTGTTTATATTTCCATGTCCATCCTTTTCAACTGTTTTGTTTTCTGCCATAGCTACAAAGATTGACACAAATTGAAAAAAATACATATTTTTTCAAATACATGTGAGGAAGAGAGAAGTACCAATATATAATAGAATAATTCTTTTTTTTCCTTTACAACTATTATTCTGAGAAGGATCATATTTGAAGGAATCGGGCATGTAAAATGATATGCCAGGTATATTTAGAGGTGAAATCTACCAATGGATACTTGGAAGATCACCTTCTTCTTTAATGTGATAGATTCCAGGAGGTAATCCAGCCCAGCCACTTGAAGGAAAACTTTCTTTCCAACCTGCTGATGTACAGAGAATGACAGTTCACATTTTAGGCTATTCCATATTATTCTGTTGTACAAAAATATAGTCAGGTCATTTGATCTTGCCACATCTTTGATGATGGGATCCCATAGCAAGCAGGATGGTTTTTCTTTTCCAAGAGTCACTTAGAGGGAAATTAAAAATAGCATATTTTTCCCTGATATGGTACTTTGCTTTTCATCTTATACTCTGCCTCAGAAAGATAAGTAACAAGTATGGAATTTCTCTAGCTAGATTTTGTGTTGTAAAGATCGACTTCTGAAAAAGAATATACTGTAAATTGCAGAGTCACTATTGTGGCTATTATAAAGTATTTAAAAAGATAATGTGCATTCATTCCTCTCCAGAGGGCTAAGAAATTATTAGCTTTCCTAGTGTACATACTTTTTCTGTAGAAAGTTTTATACAAGTATCATATTTAACCATGCCTTCTTAATACGCTACGAAGCAGCATCTAAAATTTGACTTTGAGTATAGTACTACCTTCAGCTCCAAATTCTGCAATTCTCTTGATAAGAGCAGGTCTTGTTTTGCCAACCACTGGTGCTTTCCCAGGAGTCTAGTTCCCTGCCTTCATTTAATGATTATTGGGCATAATTGTTCAGGTTTCACTGATTAGCGTCTGTCACCTTGACAGCCGCTTTAACCTTATTCTGATAAAGGGCAAATACTGTCTCATCATCTTTGGGTTATTACACTTGGTTCATACTCAGTGATTATTGACTCTGTTCCTCCAACTCAGATTTAAATAAAAGGCCACTTATACCATATTAGTCAACCCATGCTTTAATTTTATGAAGGTCATGCTTATGTCAGGAGCTGTTAAGCCATCAACCTAGACTCCAAACATCTGCTCAGGGTTAGCATTAAATAGATCCCCAGGAATCCACAGTGGAAATACAATGAAATTATATATGGGAAAAAAAAAGAAAATACTTACTATTGTATCAAATAATACTAAAGGTAAAGCTATTTAAAAATTAAATTAGGAGTATTATTCTTGTCACTACAGCTTAGGGTACATAGAAATTTGGTAGATAAACATTTATTGATCATCTATTGAACAATAACATACAGTATTATACAAATAAGAAAAGATAATAAATGACTTCATTCTCCTTTCTTCACCACCTAAGGAGTTTTCTTATAACAACAACAAAAAACATCAAACGCTGTAATAGGACTATTTGTTAACATATTTTTACAAATTTGTAATGCTGAACACCATTTTACCTAGTACCTTAGAGAAAACACTTATGCAATGTTTTTTCATATGATAATATAGTTCTGTAATACTGCCAAAAACAGTAAGGAAGTCGGTCAAATAATGTCTTCTTCTTCAAAGCTTGGCAGGATATCGTGCTCTGTTCTTAAAGATAAAGAACAGCTATTGAGACATCTGTGTTTGTCACTTACAGACCAGTAGACTACTGAGAATTGTTTCACAGTGCAGCTCTGTTAAGTGGAAAATAATTAATAGAGGAAAGATAAAACAGACCACTTGTACCTAGGTCTGAGTTAACACTGGATCACTATTTTTCATTTTGACAAATTAATCAGTTAACATTTGTACTTATTGTTGCATTAGTTCTCATAACGAAATTGAGTCATGGGCATTTTTATTTCCTTTTCACAAGGAAGACAACCGAAGATCATAGAACCTCAAAAATGTACCAAGACAGTGAATGTTGAGGCCAAAGTCAAGTCTGTCTGTTCCCTAATAATGTAAAATTGGTAAAACTATAAATTTTTGAAAAATTAAGTCTCTAACAAGTTCTCCTTCTTAAGAAAATAAGCATATTATTATCCTAACCTATAAAAACTAAATGGTATAAACCCCCTTATACAAGATACAGACTTTTGACTCAGATTATTTATCAAAGCATTTAAAAAACATGCAATAACCCAGACATTTCACTGCCATGGAAAACATTTGTTGGGATTTCTTGGTCCTAATGGTGCCAGAAGTTTAAATCAGTTATGTAGTTTTTACAGTTTTTTATATAAAAGATACAAACTTGTAGTTAATATATAACTCATTCCAGTTATTAAAAGATATGCAGAACAGAGGCTTGTTACAGCTCACGAAAATCCATGTATTTATAGGAACATATTATATGAGGTACATGATACAAATCAATGGAAAATTAAGGGCTGCATTTGGAAAGACTGATTTATTATTTGGAAAGAGGAATAAAAAAAGATTCCTACTAATATTTTACAAAGATAAATGATTAAAAGATTAAAGACCAAAATATGAAATATCAAACTTGAAGGCTAATACAAAGAAACATATGGTATTAGTGCTGGAAAGAACCTCTTAAACTTGACATGAATGACACAGTCTCTAATGTGAAAATGAGATAGATTAGATTACACTGATATAATGGACTTCTATTCAATAAAAACACCAAATAAACATAAGAGTCAAGTGACAGGTTGGTAGAGGTTATATATAACCTTGAAAACTCACAAAGAATTAATATCCTTTGGTTCTACCTTCAAAATATGACCAGAATTCTAGTAGCTCTAATCACATCTACAGTTAACATTGCATTCAAGTCCTCATCATCTCAAACCTGGGTGTGGCCATAGATTTTGTACTGGTCCCTCTGCTTCTCCACCTGCCCATCTAATACCCATTTTCAACACACAACCAGGTAATTTTTTTTTTCAATCAAGAGCCAGACATCTTGTTCCTCTGCTCAAAAATTGCCACTAGTGTCCCAGCTCAGTAAAAGCTGTTTCTTCTCTGAATAGATGCCCTACTCTTTGCTCTAACTTTCATACTCTTTCTCAAATACTTGCATTACGTTAAGTCTTTGATTAGCTTCTCCTTGGAATCCTTCCTCTAGATATCTTCAAAAATAATCATGACTTTGTCAAGTCTTTGTTTAAATGTCACCTACTTGGATAGTTCCATGCTACTCATCCTTCCCTCGATTTCTTTATTTTTTTCTACTTTTCTTTTTCCTAGCATCTATTCTCTCATCACCTTCTGATGTACTGTTTTCTCATTTATTATTTACATGTGTATTATTTCCTACTCACCCTTATCCGTTCCTCCTTCCAACTAAAACATAAACTGCGGGTTAAGATCTGTGGTCTGTATTGTTCACCAGTGTAAGTGTCTAAAACAATGGCTACAACATGGTAAGTGCTCAATAAAAATGCAGCTAGTAGATGAGTTAATGAATGGATAGATTAAAAATAATGAAATTGTAGAGTAGTTCTGAAAATCAACCAGAGAAAACTAGAAATCCAATATAAAAATGGACATGCACATCAAGTGGTTCTTCACAGAGAGCAAATTCAAATGGTTAACAAATATATGAAAATATGTTCACATCCACTAAAGTAATACAAATTAAAACTACTATGAAATAAAATTTTCCATGGAAGATATTGGAAAAATTGAAAAGTTGGGTAATATTCTGGTTTAAATATGTGACAAGATTAACCTTCCTTGTGCACTATTAAGGAGTATAGACTGGTATAACCATTTAGGGATATATTCTGGCAGCTCTTTGTTAAGTAAGTTATGTTTATCACCCATGGCTCAGTGATCCCTTGGCTTTACAGTCATCCCAGAGGTGCGTGTATGCATATTTGTCACAATAATGTTTGAGGCAGCTGGGGATTGGATGGGACTTAGTTATACATGATTAAGGGGGTGGATAAATAAAATATGCAGATACACACAATGGAATCCTATGAATTAGTTAGAAATCAGGGATTTGATATATATCAAGCGAAGAGAGAGATTATAGAAACGGATGTGGAAAAATATGAAGAACATAATTGCACACAATTTTAGTGCACGCAAATTACAAACACAAACTGCTTATTTTACAAGGAAATCCATCTATTCAAGAATTTAGAACATCCTCATGTTGTTGTTTTCTGTTAGAGAGAGGGGAATGGTCATTATGATCAAAACCAACTATAAAAGTCTTTCCAAAAGGACAAGAGCAGGATCTGGCTCCTGGGCTTCATTCCAGAAGTATTAGAAACTTCTCTTGTTTCTGCAAACCCTCTTCTTTAAGCTTTGAAATCCTTCTAACACCTTTGCAACCAAATTCTACATCTATACCTATATCTATCTGTATCTCTATGTCTGGATCCATAGAGAGAACACCAAGATATAATCATGGATATTGTACCAACAGGACTGAAAGTGCAAGTGGCCCCCAAGAATGGGGCATAGTTTTAGGTCAAAATGTCCTCTCTCATGAGGGAAAAACCTGGGAAGAAGGTCAGCTCTCAAACTGTAGCAGCCAATACCTCTGACAGCTGGCGATTCAGTGCACCTGACCAGCACATGACCGTGGCCAAAAAGGTTCAAGTTTTCCCTTACATTGCCCATGATACCAACCCGTCTTCCCTCCTTTCCCATCCATGGGGACAGTGAGAATGGCAGTGCTTTATCTACCTTTCTTTCCCTTCCTTTTCTCTCTTAGGGGAACTCTTCTAAGCAATAATTAAGGTGGGGATTGTGTTTATTCTTGATAGCAAATAAAATATTTCCTTTCCTTCTTAAAAAAATTAGAACAATACTTCATTTTTTAATGTCTTTTCTTATATTCATTCAATGCAATTTTATTGTATATTTACTATGTGTTTAGTAGTTAAAAATTAACTTTAACTTTTATTCTTGAAGGCATTCTTATTCAGCTAAATACTTCCCCAGGTTTCTTCATATGAACCTATATCTTGATATCAGGATACAATAAACACAATATGATGACAGCCTAATGACAGAATTCCAAGAGTTGCCAAGAGGAAATGAAATGTTAGCTACAATGTATCCAAATCTTTCTCTTTCACATCTAGTTTGTCTTGTAAAGCAAAGAGGAGCTATATTTCAGAAAGCAATTTGTAGACAGCAAAGTTAAAACATTGCCATCTTTTTCCAATAAATATGAATTATGATCTTATTCAGTAGGAATCTTAAACTCATTAAAAAAGTAAACTCTTCTTATTAGGGAATCATAAAATGAACATTCAAACTGCAGTTACACTGACATTGACAGCGAACTCCATATATTAAAGTATCTGGGATTCATATTTGTACCTTGACTTTTTGTGTTTTTTTGGTTATATTATAAATAATTAATATTTTGAAGCAACATAGTTCTATGTTCCATTCCAGTGAGGTAATATTGAGTAAATTACTTAATCATTTCAAGTCTCAGTTTTCTCCTCTGTAAAATGTGGATAAGTATGCTGATTACCAGTGGAAAGAATTAGATTTGTTAAGACAAATTAGTTTGATTTTTAAATCTGAAGAAACAGAATTCAAATATCTGCAATAGTAATTTATGTGAACATCACAGATAAATGTAGAATGGATAAATTACCATCTAGACTTAAGGAATCATCAACTCTTTAAAATTTATTTAAGATTGCTACTGTATATGTAACTTGAGGTGGGCTTACAAAGTAGTAGAATTAAATGTGTGAAGAATAAAGGGATAGAATGTAGACAGGAAAGCATGTTCAAATTAATGGAATCAAAAAATATCTCTGTGATAGGTTGGTTTTCCCTGGAAGCGGACTTTGCAATAGAGATTAGAACTCAGGACATTTGTTAGGGAGTTATTTTGGAATCAGCAACTGTGGATGGGTCAGGAAGAAAGCTGAATTTGACAGGAAATTTGAGCTTAATGCATTTCCAATGATGGATTCAACCAGCCTAATATTCAGCTGGAACTTGGTATGGTCTTCTTAGAGTTGTCCTAAATTGGAGAAGCTGGGAGTAGCAAGGTTTTCAAACACCTATGTTGATTGGTCACTGGATGCCATTGGCCCATGAGAAGAAGCATGACTTTGGACCTTTCTTAGCTGAGGCATTTCTCAAAATGGGCTGATATCCAAGAGCCATTTTCGGCCACATTCACAGCAGTTGGGAATAATAAGTTCATTCTTAGAGGTGATCTGGGTAGCACACCAGAAACTACCATATTCTTTAAGACCAGTTTTCCTTTTTTAAATGATAGCATAGACATATTTAAATGAGAATATAAGTCCAAAGGAGTGAATATGTTGATTGAGAACTGGATGGGATAGTTCAAATTGAAGAGTAATGAGTGGTATATGTAATATATACTACTGGAAGCAGGATAGAAGACAAGACAGGTTTTGATGTGAGTAGGCAGTAGGGGTCCCATGCTGTCATGATTGGATTACCACAGTGGAATGCCAAGTGAGTTGAAGGACAGAAGACTGTGGAGAGTAGTCAACTAAAGTCTAACGATGATACAGATAATGATGATAGAGGTAACAATGATATAGATATAGATATTAGTGAACGTGGGGATGCACTTGTTAATGAGGATAATCAAAACAGAAAAATGCATAGATGAGATATTTTAACAAAAAAAAAACAACAGGTAAGCACAGCAGAAAGAGAAAAAAATGAATTGGGTTTTATTATGTTAATAGGAAGTGTTTAAAAATATCATATCGATACCAGGGCCTGGGTGGCTCAGTCCATTAAGCGGCTGCCTTTGCCTCAGGTCATGATCCCAGAGTCCTGGGATCGAGCCCCACATCAGTCTCTCTGCTTGGCGGAGAGCCTGCTTCTCCTTCTCCCTCTGTCTGTTGCTCTGCCTACTTGTGCTCTCTGTCTGTCAAACAAATAAATAAAATCTTTTAAAAAATTAAAAAAATTAAATTTTGGTACTGTTGAAAGAACATTTGTATTTGTGTAGACTTTTACATTAGGGAATGAAGTTTTAATGTTGAAAATTGCATTATCCGAAGGATATGGAAAATTTTAGAGATTCTAAAAACAAAGGGATTTTTAAATAGCATAATATAGATCCACTTCTACAACAACTATGTAGAGGTGGCATTTCAGTTAATTGATCTTACAGTGCATTTAGAATAGGCAATACCTGGATTGATTAGTTTTAGAGGAAAAGACACTAGTAAATATTAATGTGTAATAAGATACTAGTAGATGCATGTTAGCTGTGTTGCCTCTGAAGAGCTAAGCTATACAAGGCTCAGTAGCTAATCTGGAAAAGGAATATACCAAAGATCCACTGGCCCTTTACCTGTATTACAAGACAGGCCCCCTAGGCTCTGAATGAGTAAATGATAACAGGCTATAAAAGTAGCTGATACATTGGTATTTTTCCAGACTCTTCAGCTAGGAATAGGAGGTACTGTGGCTCTAATAAACTATCAAAAGTGTCAGAAAGAGGCCATCCACATTGTAATATATTTATTTTACAAAGTAAATTTAAATTAGATTTTATAACAAGATTCAGTCTGTTTCTTTTGCAGTTCTTTTTTTGCACAATGGTTTTCTGAGATATAATTTACATGTAATACAATTTACCCTTTGAACCGTTCAATCCCATTTTTTTTTTATTCGCAGAGTTGTGCAATAATCAGTACTATCTAATTTTATCACATCTTCTTACCCCTCAACTAAATTCCATAATTATTAGTAGTCACACCCGATTTCCTCTCCCCTCAACCACTCACAACTACTGATTTACTTTCTGTCTACATATGAATTACATATATTAATATATATCTAGTATATATATATTTATATATATTTTATACCTTTTATATTATCCTGACTTAAGTAATTGACTTCATACAAATAAAAGATAAATTTCCAGGAAGCTCTCATTTAACATTTGCCTAGGTATGAGTATAAATGGAGGCCAAATGACAAAGTGTCTAGATATTTTAAGATTATAAATAAAATTACAAAGTTACCAATCAGGAGAACTCTTGACATCCCTCTATCCCTCCTCCATATCACTAGTTTCTGGCCACAGTCCATTCCTCTTCTCTTCTCCCTAGAGGCTAGTCTTGCATCATGAGCAAACTCATGAAGATGCATTGCAACTCCCCATCCTGAGTCCAAACTCTGTCCTTCCTTTCTCAGGAACAGTGATGCTTTGGTTCTCATGCAGTCTAGCGGTGTTGGCACAGTCAGCCCTTGGTAGTATAGACCAATGGGAAAATCCTGTACCTGCCCTGGACATTGGCACAGAGACATTTGGTAGGAAATTCGAATCCTAGGTGCTTGGGATGGTGCAGTTGGGGTTTGCTGCTGCTGAGTAGGTGCAACCCTTTGGCTTCTGTAAACTTCTTTCTCCAGAGTAACTAGAGAAAGGCCAAAGCAGGGTTCTCCACTGCACAGATGGATCCCAGACAGTGTCACTTCTTGATTAGTTCTCAATGCAGTACATGCACCAGCCCAACTCGAACAAGTGTTTGGGAAGAATCCCACCTTTCTAAGGGCCCTAAAGTCAAAGGTCCCTCAACTTGATCAAAGCATAGGACTGCCGTAATACAGACAATGCAGTCGTAAGAATTTTTCCCATCATTAAAATAACAAAATATAGGGTGCCTGGGTGACTCAGTGGGTAAAGCCCTCTGCCTTCGGCTCAGGTCAGGATCTCAGGATCCTGAGATTGAGTCCCGCATCGGACTCTGCTCAGCAGAGAGCCTGCTTCCCCCTCTCTCTCTGCCTGCCTCTCTGCCTAATTGTGATCTCTGTGTGTCAAATAAATAAATAAAAAATCTTTTAAAAATGAATAATAAAATGTAGTCATGATGTAGTAAATGTATTTTTCCTGTTCTATTTCTTGAATGATGAAACACAAATTGTGAAAGTTGTTACCACAGTTAAGGAAGCTCACAGTAGTTAAATGATGCATCAAATTCAATGGGTATTAGTGAACAATTGGAATTTTATGAAGAACCAGTAAAATTTGCTTTATTTTCTAATTCTTCTTATGACTAGTAAAAAAAGAAAATATTAAAAGAAAGAAAAAACCCAAATGAAACCAGGGCAAAAAAGACTCTCATAGTTCTTTGATTTTCTTTTAGAGTAAGTTGAAATCAATGAAGAAATGTGAGTGATAAATTCTTAAAATGAGATACTAATATTACATTCTCCTCGAGTAGAGAAGGTGAAAGTCAGGCACACCTAACACATATGTCAACAGTGAAGCAATTCAGATTTTTCTATCCCTACAGCAGTTCTGAGACAATGATATATGAAAATGTATTGACTTGAAAGAGGAAATTAATTAAAAATGAGAAATTCATAAACGTGGAGGTTGAAGAATTCTCTGGGGTCGCTTCCTTCCTATGAAGTAGTTTCTTCAGGTTCTCTCCCTGAGTGATACTCCCTCCTTGCCAGCTTAGTGTGACTGAATTGAATGTCCCAGCCAGCTCTCTGGTTTGCCTTTTTCCCCCACTACCTGTTCAGGTAATCAATCAGAGAACAATGTGAATGCTGTTGCCTGTGTCAATTAAATTAGGTCAAAAGTGTAATGGCAGTAGAAAAAGGGAGAAAGAAAAAAAAAGATCAGACAGTAAAGCAAAAGCCCAAGACATTAGAGCACCTTATGGTATGAGCAAACAATTCACTACACAATTTCTAGAGAGAGTAAACTCACAAACTGTTAAATACTGTTTTCCTTTGGGTAAAATTTTAATTAAAAAAGCAGCATGGATGCAGATTTCAGATCGTCACTATTCAAATAGCCGAGAAAGCTGTTTGAATTTTAAAATCTCATATTATGTCATTTAAAAAATAATTTTTTGCATGTATTTAAATTACAATTTGGTCACACTTGTAAGACTACTGTAGAACAAGAGAAATCCAAGATAAGGTTATTCTTTGTATGATACCCTTGGGGAGCTGTTGAGGTTGGCTTCCTTAAGTCTTGGTGAGATTGATTGTTTCCTGAGAAAATTATAAGTTAAAGTAGTCTAATCAAATGTCTTCTTTCCTCATGAATCAGTTATTAAATAAAAAGAAATTAAATGACAAGAAATCAAATAATCTCAAGGCAATATTAGGAGTGAAATAAATGATACCAAGGTAAATAAAACAAAAAGAATAAACAAACAAAAGTGGCTAATCGAACTGCTTTATTTACTGTAGAGATTATATATTGTGTCATTATTTACAAGACTGGAAATTAAAAAGTGGCTCTGTTGAATGATAAGTTTCCAAAGAATTAAGAGGAAAACAAAAACACACTTTAGTCGGAATTACATTAACATAGTTCTACTTTGTTTTACTTTAATATAGTTCTTTTGAAAA
Organism: Mellivora capensis; assembly: GCA_004024625.1. Taxonomy (NCBI): domain Eukaryota; kingdom Metazoa; phylum Chordata; class Mammalia; order Carnivora; family Mustelidae; genus Mellivora; species Mellivora capensis. The sequence goes on along the minus strand of PISX010002479.1, from coordinate 136,283 downwards.
TACTCACTATATCTAGAAATAAACAGTACAACTGGCCCATAAACATAGGCTTTATTTTTCAATTTCAAGAAGTTTCACTATTTTGCCCAGAGCAATATTTATCATTTCAAAAAAATGTAGTACATAAGCATTTAATTTAGTGTATATATTATAGAGCTTTCCTTGTTATTCCTTTGATATTGTTGCTAACAAAAGCTTTTTCCATAATGGAAAGTGTAGGTAGTCAAAAATTTATTTATATGAATTATACACATACATAAACTAGGCATACAGATTTATGTTTTGTGTGACCCTTTTAACTCTCTGTACTTGCTGTTAAGTTGTATATTTTTCCATGGGAGCACGTAACTCATGAGAAAATGACTAACATTGAAAACTCAGTTAAGTCTCAAAAATAGGCATTAGTTCTCAGGCATGACTCTCCTTTTGGGAAATCAAAATTTTTATTGCTGGATAAATTAATGTTTCAAATGTATGAATACAGATGCTGTTTTCAAATTTGTCACAATCTGTCTTCCAGCAGAAGAATTTATACTGTATACAGTAATAGAAAACAGAAAACTGCATATTTCACTAAATTGCAGCTGTGTGTGGAAGATTTATGTGATTATTTTTTGTCAGTGAAACATGTAGTGAAACACCCATGTATTTCACTGGAGTATTGTAAGTAGACCATGTATATTTATTTTTAAACTTATTCTACATTTATTTCACAAAATATATAATGCCCTTATCACATTAAAAAGAACGAGCATATTAAATCTGTTCAGAGTAATTTCATTACTTCAAAAGCCAGTTTATATTTAAATATAGACCAGGATTTTAACTTTCAATCTTGGAGAAGAAACCAATGTGATTTTCCATTCAAACATATTCTTATCTTGAAAATATGTCAACATCCAACAAAATGAATAGTAAGTATATTATATTGGTAACTAAATGCAAGCATTGCAGGCCCAAAGGCAAGCGTGATGTAGAGAATTACCTAACCATCTGTGTCACTGTGTGTGCATATGTGAAACTCACAAAGCCATTTTTGCATAAATTGGTTACATCCTGTGTTATTATTGTGTGGGAAAAGTTTAATATCATACAGTATATGTCATGGTGGTGGGATAATGAAAAAAATCTGCTTTCAGTTCATATTCCAAACCAGTAGAGTACACTTGTCTTTTTCCAAAGAAGTTTAGAAATGACCTCTCCTCCATTCTCCCAAAATACTAACTGGTGGATGAACCTGGTGCTACTGGAACATCACCTCAACAATGATATACTATCCATGAGTCGTGGAGCATTCTCACTGGAGAATCAATATCAGAATCATCTCCAGAGTGAAAGAAAAGTCAGAATTTATACTTTAAAACAAATTAAAGTCAAGCTTTCAAAAAATTAATTACTAATTTGCAGTTTGAGAGGAAACTTTCTGAGAAAGCTGGAATTATAAATTGGGTCAACTATTTCTTGCTCTAATATCTCACAGAATAAATTAAAAATAGCAACAAAGAAGAAACAAGATGGGATCGGGAGGGAGACAAACCATAAGTGACTCTTAATCTCACAAAACAAACTGAGGGGTGCTGGGGGAAGGGGGGTTGGGAAAGGGGGGTGGGGTAATGGACATTGGGGAGGGTATGTGCTCTGGTTAGTGCTGTGAAGTGTGTAAACCTGGCGATTCACAGACATGTACCCCTGGGGATAAAAATACTTTATATATTTATAAAAAATAAAAAAATTTTAAAAAAGATAATATCACAATACAGCAAATTAAATGTTTAAAAAAAAATAGCAACAAAGAAAAAGAAAAAAAAGAAAAAACCATCATCCAAAGGAGGAATGGTGTAACTTTGCACCATAATACTTCAAGGCAACAGCAAAAGAAAATAAAGATTCTTGTTTCAAGGGACAAAGCTTAGCTCCCAACCCAAACCCCATTCTTCACAACAGAGACTAGAGAGTCAACAAAATTCAAAAATATCTCATTAATACCCCTAATTTTTTGAAAAATGGTGAAATCATCAAGGTTCCTTATGTTTTTTTGTTTTGGGGTTTTGTTTGTTTGTTTGTTTGTTTTTTATCTGTAATGTTGGAGCAGAACAGAAGTGAAGGACCAGATGGGAGACCTGATAAAATGGCATGGGACCAACCTAAATTTGCTTCATGGATGGAATCATAGGCTACATAACATCACAACAAAGTGAAAAAATTCATAATTCTACATCTCCTTTTATGGAAATAAAATAAAAACCATACCAAAAGAATGAACTCTGCTAGATATTTAATATATTGGAAAAGGAAGAAGAGGGGTGCCTGGGTGGCTCAGTTGGTTAAGCATCTGCTTTCAGCTCAGGTCATGATCCCACGGTCCTGGGAATGAGTCTGCATCTGGCTCCTTGCTCAGCGGGGAGTCCGATTCTCCCTCTCCCTCTGCTTCTGCTCCCCCTATTTGTGCTCTCTCTCTGTCTCCGCCCCGCCCCCCCGCCCTGCCAAATAAATAAAATCTTAGGTTACAAAGAAGAACCTGGGACGCCTGCGTGGCTCAGTTGGTTTAGCCGCTGCCTTTGGCTCAGGTCATGATCCCAGCGTCCTGGGATCGAGTCCCACATCAGGCTCCTTGTTCGGCAGGGAGCCTGCTTCTCCCTCTGCCTCTGCCTGCCACTCTGTCTGCCTGTGCTCACTCTCTCTGACAAATAAATAAATAAAATCTTAAAGAAAGAAAGAAAGAAAGAAAGAAAGAAAGAAAGAACGAACCTCAGGTTTCCAAGGCTCTATTCAGGATGTTGAAAAGTGGCATTGGTGGAGAAATTGATTTCAGAAAGACGTAAGAGGGACCAAATAGATTCTGATAAATGTATCTTCTCAATTTTAGCACAAGCAACAGGCAGACTATGACATGACAGCTGTACAAATCAAGCAAGAAAAAGACAAAGCAAGAGATGCAAGAGCAAGATGAAAATGGAAGAAAAAAGATGAGAGCCGGGAGGAGGAAAGGAAGAAAAGGATGAAAGGAAAATCAATAGCCAGAAAATTTCAGAAAAAAAAACTACTATTTGGAAGAAATGTGAACTGAAGGAAGAAATTTTCTGATGAGTGCTTTTATTATGAGTGGAAACAGTAAGATCAAAATAACAGGAACTCAGAAATCACATAAAACAAAACAAAAACTGGAATGAAAGGGGAGATTGTGAAGCATAATAAACAAAAGGAAATTGTTACCAGTATGATAAAACTCATATCTCCATTCGAAAAAGCAGAACTAAAATTCATTTTACTGACATAAAAGGTTTGAGATAATAACAGAGTATCCATGAATATTTTTGAGAAATTAAGAAGATAATAAAGATATGAAGTATAGAGATAACACAAAATTTGGAGAAACAAAATGTATTCAAAATTTTAATAGAAGAAAATTTAGCTGCAGTGTAGAACAAATAAATTAATAGTATGAAAGAATAGCAGTATTTTCAGACAGGTGTTCTGGGAGCACGGAAAGTATTGTTTTAGCCACAGAAATGAAGGCTTCTTTTGAATTTCTCTTGAAATAATTTTTTGACAATAAAATAAATTCAAACCAGAGAGAAAAACATACACACTCAAAAAAACCCCAAAAATAAAAACTCCACAAGCTTGAGTGGAAAAAGTGTTGGGAAGAATCAAATTCTTTCCTCAGTGAAATGGTAACAGAGAATTATGGTTTCAGGACACACTACAAATTTTTAAACCTGGACAATAAATAGTAAAATCATGTGTTAAAAAAAAAAAGAAAAAAAAAGAAATTGGCAGGTCAGTAGACAGGAAGACAGAATTCTAATATTCTCTTCCTAACAGAAGTCAATCAGTATTGTCTGCAATTGAAATAAATACTTTAAAAATATATTCAATTTCAAAACATTTTGTGCAATTTCTTTTCCTATCAGTGGAAATTTTAGGGAGTATTTCTTAGATATAGAAATGATTTTTTCTAAATTTTAGAAAGAAGTGTATTCAATTTACTTTAGATTTTTGTTTTGACCTTGATCAAATGAAACAATTACATTTAAAAATTTTACTAAAATATACTATATAAAATTTTTATCCCTTTTCTAGTTTTCTTTTAAATTCTTTCTTTTCTTTCCTTCTCTCTCTGTCTTTCTATGTTTCCTCTCTTTCTCTCTCACTTTTCTTGTGACATATTAACATGCCTTTTTCTCTAATCAAATGGTTTTCAAACGTTTTTGGTCTTAGGACCCTCTTTCTACTCTGAAAAATTAATGAGGATTCCCAAAATCTTTTGTTTATGTGGCTTAATCTACAGATACATATTGGAAGTCAGACCTGAGCATTTAAAAATATATATATTTATCCTTAATCTATTTAAACTGTATAAAATTTAAAAACTAATTATATGTTAACATAAATAATATAGTTTTGTGAAAAATAAGTATATTTCCAAAACAAATATTTAATGAGAAGAGTGGTATTCTTTTACATTTTCACCATTCTCCATAATGTCTGATGTAGTGAAAAAGCTTTTACATTCAATTTGTTGCAATCTGTATCTATGCCTGAAGTATATAGAGAAAATCTAGCTTCATAGAGATTATATCTGATTCTACACCATATTATATCTGATACTACACTAAAACTTTAGGAGAGGGGTTTCTTGAAGACTAGTTGCAATATAAAAATCATATCAATGAATTTTTGATATTCTGTTGTATTGAAAATAACTAGTCTTTCCTGCAGTTTGAATAACTAGCCATTGCATGATTTTGTAACACATCTGAATTATTTGGAAAATTTTGGTTTTAAGGAATTTTATAGGTCTCACAAAATATCTCCATTTTACTACATAAAATAAAAATAAATCACATTAATTTTACTGTTCTTCTCGTCAAAGCTATCTATAAGGACCAGGGTATTACAAACTTTACAGGGACAGATTTCTGCAATTCTCATTGCTGCTTGCAAACTGGAATTTTATCTATGACAATATTGTCTGTTGTCTGCTTGTTTTCCTTCGGTGTCAAACTCTCAATGACCATTTTTGTTAAAATGTCTGCCAACTATCTGCATCTAAATAACCATATTTTTCAGATAGTCATTCTTTAAAATTAAAATATTATTCCATGGCAAGTGTGGCTAGTATAACACACAGCTCAAGTACAGCAAAGCTTTTGTTTGAGATAACCAGAATATTTTGGAAGCTCTTCTTTAAAGAATATTTTAAGAGAAGTTGGTTGTTTGGTTTTTAACTGCTAGTGCATTGTGGAGAAGAGTACGACGACTGTAAAAACTCGGTGGTAACACTGCCTTAATTTGTGCTAAGAGCACAATTTCACTGATCTTTGTTTTAGCATTATTAGAACAAATAACCCTACAGTTTAAAAAAAAAAAAAAAAAAGGTCTTATCTCAGTGTTATAATGCCTATAGTTTGGCCTTGCACATTCCCTAAAAGGATCTGTGAGGATATCCCGGGCATTGCAGACCAGACGTTGAGAACTAATTTATTTTATTTATCTACCTCTGAGTCTATTAGGCATTAAGACACATCAGTAATGGTATTATTGTAAACATAATAGTGTTTGTTTCTTATCCGTGGGATCTGGGGTGCCCTTTATTTTGTTCTTTGTATTTTGCCATACTGCTTGAATTGTACATAATCAGTAATATGTTTAGAAAGACAGTGTCCTGTTCTTAAAAACAAGGAGAAACTGTAAGAGGTTTGTTGCTTGCAAATGACTCTGAATAGGGAAGAAACAAAAACAAAGGTATTGTAATTAAGGTTAGGTGATGAGAAATGATTATTTGAGAAAAGACCAGACTAAACAGGATAAAGGCAATATGAATTTGCAGAAGAGATAACAAACCAAAGAGAACATTAAGGATTGTCTTGTGCTCATAAGGGATGATCCTTGCTTTCTCACTGAGAAAGAACTAGAGGCCACTATCAGATCTGCTGTTCCTCACTCACCTTTTGGTACACAGTCAACTGTACACATTTCTCATTCCTTGCACACATTTCTGTTATTTTAAGCAAATGATTTTGTTGTCATCACAAAGGTTCTGGCAAAAAATCATTCTGAATGTCAAGTCTTGGTGTTGACAATGAGCAAAATCAAATTATACTTTTCTTCTCCCTCTCTTTTTTAAAAAGATTTTATTTATCTATTTGAGGTGGGTGATAGGGGGAAAGAAGGAGCACAAACAGGAGGAGGGGCAGAGCAAGAAGCGACTCCCTGATAAGCAGGGACCCAGATGCTGGACTCTATTCCAGGACCTGGGATCATGACCTGAGCCAAAGGCAGACACTTAATCAACTGAGCCACCCAAGTGCCCTTAGACTTTTCTTCTCATAGCATTCCCACTTTGTTCCTATTTGCCACTCGTACATGTACTCACATGTTTAAACTTTACAGAATTATATTTAAATCAGGTTACTAATTTAATCAGGTTACTGATTTATACCCTGATCTATATCCCAGAGTATGGGATATAGAGCATAAAGGTCAGCATTAGATTTCTTATTTTTGGTTTAAAATGTTATGTTATTTTATTGGCAGAAAATTAAGTAGAAAAGGTACCACATTCATTTAATTTTAACAAATAAAAAAAGTACTATTGCAAATGGCTGTGAGTTGTCTGTAACACATAGGACATACACAATTTACCAAGGTAATAAACTATTTTTACATTTTATTTTGATAATTTTATCTTCTATAGTACTTATAGCCCTCTTGTTTTCTGGTGTCATCCTTTTAGTAAGAAAGATTAAAATTGGAAGCCAACATTTTTCATCTGTGAAGTACTGGATCCAATTACTCACAGCAACTAAAAGCAGAGTTTATTTTAATAGGATTTGCAGTAAAACAAGGCATATAAAAATCAGATGCACAGGCAAAGACTTTTTCATCTTTAATCATTAAGCTACCAGTACAAATTGAGCCCTGAAGTTATTTCATTCCCGAAGGAGATCAGAGATTTAAAGAATTCAGGGGGATTAAACATTCGTGTTTGAGTGAACATGCTAAGTGTTTTTGTGCTTGCTATTATTAAAATAGTATTTTCAATACTTTGTTTTAGTTGCACAAAGCATATTTTTTTCCACTCCTAAATGATGTCTTGTAACTGCTAAGAGTTAGCATTAAGAGCTGGTAGAATGAGCATTTTATTCCTAACTTACAAATATTACCTTACTTTTATTTCAACTTGTTGTTTTCCTTCTTCCTTAGACATTTCGGAGTCTCTAATTGTTCTATTTATCTTTGATTTTCTAATTTTTGTATGAGGGAACAAGAGTGAACAGTGCAAGTATAGCCTCTCATTAAGTTATGGTATCTGAGGATAAGTCTTAGGGTGTTACTATACCGGAATCAAACAACCAACTTCTACAAACTTTTACAAAGTTTCAAAGTTTATATGACAAAATACTAGTATGTGGAAGTTTTTGTATGTATAAATAAGTAACTGATTGCCCATGTATAAATGAACCATTTCCCTGTGGGAGGCTTAGTAAGGCAGATTTATAAATGCCATAAGAATCAATGTTAACTCTTTAAAAAAATTTAAAAAAAAAAGAATCACTGTTATCTGTTATAGTGGTCAGATGAGTTTAAGTTAATTCATTTAAAAATACATATCAAATGCTTCCTTTGTGTCAGTCACTATTTTAGGCACTGGATTACAAAATGTAACCTAACTACCTATCAATAACATTGTTTATAAGACAGAATATGGGGGCACCTGGGTGGCTCAGTGGGTTAAGCCTCTGCTTTCGGCTCAGGTCATGATCTCAGGGTCCTGGTATCAAGCCCCAAATTGGGCTCTCTGCTCGGCGGGGAGCCTGCTTCCCCCTCTATCTCTGCCTGCCTCTCTGTCTACTTGTGATCTCTCTCTGTCAAATAAATAAATAAAATATTTAAAAAAATAATTTAAGACAGAATATGTATGGGAAAGGTGAAAACTGTGGGAAAAGGCAAGGGTTATATGACATTTAGGCTAACTGATAGAAGCCACTTACCTAACATGCAGAAGGAATGCGTTGACAAAGGAGACATAATGGCCAACCTGTCCTAGCTAAAAAAAAAAAAAAGCGCCATGTGCTGAGCACTTTGCTAGGTGCATTATAAATTTTTCTCATTTATTTTTACAGTTCAATATATGAGATAGTATATCAGTTATTGTGTTCTTCTGTGAGTAACAGAAAACGCTAAGTCAAATTGGTTTAAATATTAAAGAAATTTAATATCTCACAATAATTGGAATTTCAGAGATAAGGCAGGCTTTGGGTACAGTTCTGTCTGGGACTCACTTATATTATCAAAACCCACAATATTTCTGCCCCTCTGCTCTGCTTTGTTAACCCTTCATCTTCAGCCTTGTTCCCATCATGATACAAGATGATCACCAATGGAAATTGAAAGCCATTGCTTTTTGTTTAATTCCATTTAGAGGGGAAAGGAGAAAGTCAAAGGTATACTATAAGATTTATAACTTTCGTATGGTTTGGTCTGCTTAGGTCACATGCCCACTCATAAATGAATAACCGAGCCTAGAGGAATGCCGTAGGTCAACTTAAAATAACCAGTATCCATATCAGAAGATAAGGATGGGCTCACCTTTCTCCGAGTGATTTCAAGAATGAGAAGATTCTTGAGCCAAACTGGGGACAAAGACACTGGTCAGTCAGAATTGTAGATAGAGGTTGACCAGGAATTTATGCAAAGAAGAAATATACTTTCATTACTCTTTCCACTTTACAATTATGTGAACCGGGCTATAAAGCAAATATAAATAACTGGTCAAGGAGAAGCCAACTATGAAAAGGAAGACTTGGGTTTCAAATCTAGGTGGTCTTACTTCAGAGCCTGTGATCTCGATCAGCACATGATTGCTAGAGGACAACCATTAAAACAAGATCTTATCCTCAGATGGCTCTAGAAACCCCTTTTAGCAGCCAGAGCCAAGAGATCTTAACTTTCCAAGAGAGAAGCAGAATAATTTTGGTTAAAGAACCTGTCCAGTCTGCTTTGATGACCACATCGTGTTACGCAAAAAGGATTAAATCTGTTTTATGTTCTATGCGGTCAAATGTAGTGACTTTAAATCTTCACCTACAAACTGATACCTAGCTTTTTCTTTACAACAAAACATTTTAGCATATGGAAAAAAATATATAGGAAAAAATATATAGGATGTCTTCTTTGTAAGACAAAGAAGAATAAAAGTTTTTTGGTTTGCTTTTAATCTTAAAATATTAGGGATATAATAAGAGCCCTTTCTTATCCCAAATCAAATTCTGTTCATCTCTCTCCATCTCTAATTATAGCCACTTCCCTGAGTTTGATACTTATTAATTTTCTGGATACTAACTATTTTTACTATGCATGAAAGCATTTATAAATAACCCAACTATTATTTTTATGTTGTAAAGCCTTAGAATTTTTCCACATGTTTCTATTTTCACTCATTATACTTTTGATATTTGCACATGTTGATATTTGTAGCCTTTGTTTATTTCAGCTGCTACATGGTATGTCTTATGAATAGTTTATATTTTTTCTTTTTTCCTTCTGAAATGCATCCTTCCACATTCTGTTACCACCAATTGATATTTTCAAATTTTTTTAAAGATTTTATTTATTTATTTGACAGACAGAGATTACAAGTAGGTAAGAGAGGCAGGCAGGGAGAGAGAGGGGGAAGCAGGCTCCCCGCCTAGCAGAGAGCCCAATGTGGGGCTCGATCCCAGGACCCTGGGATCATGACCTGAGCTGAAAGCAGAGGCTTTAACCCACTGAGCCACCAGGTGCCCCAATATTTTCGATTTTTTAAAAAAATTTGTAAACTGAAAAATATGAAATAGTATTTCATAAAGCTTCACCTTTCAATTTCCTAGCACTGTTGATGTTGGGAAATATATATTTATTGGCCATTTAGGTTTCCATTTCCTCCTACCCTTTGTTCATTTCTTCCCTATTGGTTCATATGTATTTTTCTTAATGATTTTCAGATCACATCTTTATTTACTCTTGTTATTAATCCTTTGTAAATATTTTTGCACAGCCTGTGCTTTCATTTTGTTTTTTGGGGTTGTTATATAGTTTTTTAAAGTTTAATATATTCAGACTTTTCAGTCTGTTCATTGATTTATTTTTTTTTAAGTGCTATTTAGTTCCTACTGTGTTCCCCATACAGATCTGTTGGACAAGATCCATGGCCAGAGAGTATCACCACATGTTCTTAAAATATATGCCAAGAATACAAAACCTTTGCTACTCTTTGCATAAGTCATTCCTCAGGATTGTGTTTGCAGTAAGCAACTCTGAGAGATGAAGTAATGTCTTCCTCTACACAGCGTGCAGGCTTGCTTACCACTCATTATAAAAGGCACATCCCCTAAGTTCATGCTTCCTTAGCTTTAATTCAAGCCCACTGTGTCTACAGGACTTACCTGTGCCCCTATTATATCACCGTCATGGAACTTGGGGGTAAGGGGCAACTGACATAAACAGATATGCCGATGCTCTTGATGCTTGTAATGCTGTGAGAATTAAATTCCTTGGCCCAGGAGTCTTGTGTCTTTTGCCCTGAATTAGCTTGTTAGCGTGTAACAGGCATAACATTCCAGAGCCTTTACAGTTTTCAGTGCTAAGAATGCTTCATGGCATAAAACAGACAAAACATGGAGCTTTCAGCAAGGAGTTTGCATTCTAGCAAAAGGAAAGACAGCAGACAACAAAGATAATTGCATTTTGTAATAAACAGGGTGTTAAATGCTGCACCATTACATATATTTCCTTAATATGTAACATGTTATGTTATAAAGGAAATTAGGGGTTGGAAATGGTAGGACAAGGGATTGATCTTTTAGATTTTGCCTCTGAAATCTTTATCTTAAGACCAAAACATTAACGTATATTTTCTTTCATAGATTTTTCATTTAGCTTATTATATTTTGGTTTATATTTATTTGACTGTGTTTTTGTGCATGCCAGTGATCTAATTTTTATTTTTTCTTGAGGACATCCAGTTGTTTCTGTTCCACTTCTCTTAGGTTATTTTTTAAAAAATGAGAATAGACTTTGATTCCACAATGAGAGATGTGTCCTATGGTTTAAAATATATCTGCTAGGTAATATTTTAATTAGTAATATAAGTAATATTTTCATACAATTTGGTTTCATACCAAAAAGTAATAATTCAAAAACACCTATAATTGATCAGTGACCAAGTAAGCATTCTTTTCTTGAAACAAAATGAAAAGAAGTAGGATGGTATAAAGTCATTTAACAAATATTTGTTGGCCATGGTCTTCTGAGTTATTTTACTTTGATGCATATTGTGAGAATATACTGGCCTTCCTTTTATGGCCAGTGACAACACTGTGTACACTAAATGTGACACATTATCTTGAATATCAAGTAATTAGGAGGGGACTGATTGTGTCCCTCAAGCAAGAGCTAGTATATATTTGTGTTGGCTTCAGAGCTTTTTTGGGCATAGAGTTCTCAGCATGTTTAACAATCCTATTACATTTGGGAGGTTCAATTTATTAAGATAGTGAAAGAAAGGGAATTTATATTATTTATTCTTGCCAATTAAAACACTTTCATAGAAATTGACTCTCCAAAGATCTCTCTTTCTCCAAATATGCTTGAGTACACTCTAAATGAAGAAATTTTTTACCATTCATCTCAGTATTTAGGCTTTCTGGTGCCAGAGAGACTGTGACTGGACATGGTATTTAAAAGTGTCTGTTCCTATCAAAATACTGTCCAGGTGCTTATAATAAGAGCCAAACAGTCAATATATGCTAATTCTAGAGGCTTGCAGTTTTAAATGGATTATAAATTGGTCACTTCTGTGGGCGGTAAAATACAGAAATTGGGTACTGGCGGATGGTTTTGTTTTGTTTTTGTTTTTTCGAAACCTCTGGATCCCATACTTTCTTTCGTACCCTTAGGCATTATGGGACAGTATTTCTAAGGCAGAATCAAATTCCTCACAAGTTCTGACTAGCAAATATCATAGGGTTATTTTTCCTCAGGTCCTCCTGATATCAGATGGCCCTCTATCCAGATGTGCAAGTTGGCATCAGTGAGTGATTCATTTGAATGTTTTGGCGGAGACCACAAAGCCAGGATATTAACATCCATCTTGTCTCTTAGCCATTGCTCCATTTCAGCTATTGTTAGCCAAATATTCTGGTGTTAAAGTGGTATGGACTTGACAGACCATCTCTAACACCCCTGGAGTTCATTCCATTAAATGGGTGGGACATACTTTATGGGAGAAGTTGAGAAAAGGTGTGCCCACTTCAACATATGACCATCTAACCCTTTCTCTTCATGGTTATTTACTTTTTTGGAGGGTCATTTCTCAAATTTATTTGAAGTTCTCAGAATTAAATCATTCAGATACATCAGCATCTACAAATTTCCACACCACAGGCACCCTCTCCTTTTTTTTTTTCCCTTTTCCCCCATCACAACCTGCCTACCTTTTTGAAAGACAGCTCGTGGTCTGGAGATACTTAAGCTATTTCTATCTAACTGGACAAAGAAATGAATAAAAAATAAAAGAATCATGAAATTTTACTGGGACAAGTGAAAACTGCTTTCATTTCATATTCATCTAATTTACTCCTTAAACCTTAATACTAAAAATCACAGTTGGACTTGGGGGTGCTCATCTTGGGATAGGCAGTATTATTAATCCAGTTTGTGTAGGGTCTTCTAATACACACATTCTGAATTTTCCCAAATTTCCTACTTAATAAAGTTGAGCTTGCATAAATAACTCAGAAATAACCCTAGTTAAAATGCAGTTTCCAACAACTGTCTGAATCCTGGCCTCCACACTAGTGTTCTTTTCCAAATGAGATTACTATTAAGAGACTGGCATTTCAATCCAGACTGTCCTACTAATCAGTTATGTGGCCAGGAATTCATGATATAACTTCTCTCATTGAGAGTTTTCCTTATTCTTGATATAGATAAAATATTTAGCCTATGTGTTGGTGATATTGTTTTTAGTTTCAAGTCGTGCATGCGTATTAAAAATCTCTGAAAATGGAAAGGCACATATAAGTGGTAAACCATTATTATTGTTGTTGTTGTAGATTTGTTGTTGTTATACCTTTCTATACACTCATATCGTCTGTCTCACCTAAAAACAGTTAAAATACAGAATCTCAAGCATGGGGACGTAACCCTAAGTGGGCTGAACAGAGTCATCTGTAGGACTTCCTCTGACTATCAAAAAGAGATCCTTTCTTTTATCTTGAGGTACTAGTTGGAGGGAAAAGAGAAGTCTAGATCTGCAGGTGGTCATTTTAGCCAACTGCACAGAGAAACCTTGCCTGAGAATGAAATCACCTCAGAGGAGAGCAGGAAAAAAAACAGAATCACAGATCCTTGAAAACATTGCTTGAGTGCTTTTTGAAGCCAGATCCTTCTTTTGAACACCCCAGTTACATTAATAAATCAATAAATTCACTTTCGTTGCTGCTGTTTAACAAGAGTTGGATTTAAAATTTTTTTTATCACTTTCCCATGAAAGTTGAGTTAAAGAGTCAGCCTTTATAAATTCTTCAGGAAAATTATCTTCATTTCTGGAGGTAGGCCTCAAGGCCTCCTGGAAGCTGTATGATTTAACCTGATGTTCTTAGACAGAACTAGAAGCTACCTCCCATTATCCCATCCCATAAAGGAGACACAAAATTAGGACAGGCCTTTGAGAATTTTATTCTGTATATCACTGAAAGGGAATGTTATTAAAGGATTAGATATTTTGGGGGCACCTGGATGGCTTAGTTGGTTAAGCGTCCAACTATTGGTTTCTGCTCATGGGTCTGAGATTGAGCCCCACTCAGGCTCCATGCTCAGTGGGGAGTCTGCTTGAGATTCTCTCTCCCTCTCTCCCCTCCACCTCTCCCGCCTCACTCTCAGGCATGCTCACATGCTCTCTCCTAAAAATAAATATTTGTTAAAAGGTTAGATATTTTTGAGAAATGTTTACTTTAACACTAGTGGAGTGAGCGGTGTGTACTGTGGAATAAACACATTAGGGAAATGGAGAATGCCCTGCAGATGGAGGAGGGCCTGAGAGAGCCCTTCCTTTGAGGTTATTTGCATCCTTGGTGTCTTTAATGTTTCAGTCACTTTGGGTATATGGACTGTCTAGGAAGTATGCAAGTTAGCTCTGTTCATTTATCAGAAAGCAAAAATAATATGCATGCCTCTGGTTTGATGTTTCAGAATGTTTGGAGAAGATTTTGCTGTCCAAGGATTCATAGATCTAGAAGGTGTGTCTCAGGGCCTTTTTAGAACATGTAGGAACTGGGTCTACCATGGGTCAGCTTTTGTCCTAGTTTCATAATATGTTTATCTCAGCATCCGAGCGTAGGTCAGGGGAAAGGAGCAAGGGAAGCACAACAAAGAAAAAAATGTGGCCATGTCATTGGTCAAGACATGGGTGGGGAGTAGATGTGGATGGCCCCAAGTTCAGGGTTTTCCCATTAATTATAAAGGGCTTGGGAAACTGTCCAGGGACATTTTTTTGTAGACTCTTGGAGAAAGTCATGCTGAGGAATGTGGATTCCACTCTCACATCTCTTTTAACACTTATTGATTTTTAAAATATAAAGAATTTTCGGAAACTTTGCATGATACCTTGTACAGGGTACCTGATAATCTTTGTATCCGATCACATTTTAGTTTATGTCCTGTAGAACTGATGCTTCTGTTTCTTATTTTATAGATAAGGAAACTAAAATATGGTTAAATCTTATAGTTCAACAAATTTTACACAATTAATAAGGATAAGACCAACACAAAAGAATACACACCCCAAACTACTCACTGTGGAAAGCTATAAAACCACAGGTCAACTGCGAGTCTTTCTTTAGAGAAAACAGAGGGAGATACTCCTCAGCCACTCAAATTCTTAGTGGCCTCATTCTAGAAATTTCTTTGATATTGGTTCTACATCACCTAAGTGTGGTGCAAGATGGAGTTAATATGGGTTCCTGAACTATTATCCGAAAATAGAAGGGTTTATGCGGGGGAAGTTTTAGAAACCACATTTTAATAGGAATTGCTGTAGAGCCAGGTCTCACATGAAACATAATGGAGTAATTTGAAATCACCAAAGTTATCTTATCTTAAAAGCTGGTCCAGATCAATCTTCTGCACCTCAGAGTAAAAGGTCCTAACTCCTATGAATTATACATGCAAACAGCCAAACTGAGGCAAGAACTCTAATGACACTGCACAGGTGGCCCCTCTGACATGTTGTCCAGTGCACTACCATGTTTCTTTGCCTCCAGTACTCTAAAATAAATAAATAAATCTGTTCAGGGAAAATGGGAAGATTAATTAAATTTTTTAAAAAGTTGCAATCATTATTTGGCATTAATATTTAAAAAAAAAACTAATTTTAGGGATAGCTTCAGTGTTCTACATGAAAAAAAATCTAAGACCAGCAAGTAGAAGACACATGAAAGCATATCTTCAACACAAGTGTTTCCTCTGACATTTAAAGGAACATTGTCCAGTAATGTAAAGAAATTGCTTTGCCATCTCTTAGTTTAAGAATGTAGGAAATGGGATTTTTACCCGAAATGGGAGATTGCATTA
Organism: Mellivora capensis; assembly: GCA_004024625.1. NCBI lineage: Eukaryota > Metazoa > Chordata > Mammalia > Carnivora > Mustelidae > Mellivora > Mellivora capensis. The sequence continues at coordinate 120,665 of PISX010002479.1, read as the reverse complement.
ATGTGTCCAAGATCCTTAATAGCGCAAGATTATTTTGACATGTTCATTTATTTTTTTTCTTGAAAAGAGTGCAACCTATAGATACAACCTTTTGTAATTTTGTACTCAGATGTAGGTACAACTGAAACCATCTGTCCATGCTGTAAACTAGTTGCAGAAGTAGCAATTTCTAGAATAAATGGAACTAAATATCCTGTTGACTGAAAGAGCTGGTAGCCATTCAGTGAATGGAACTTAAACAGTGTGAAGTTACTGGGTGCACACTGATTCTAAGCAAAATCAGAAGGATATTGATGACTTCTTTTATTAGGAATATTGAGCTTTTCAAATTTTCTTAAAACTTTTTTTTTCTTTTGTCTGCAAGTGGTATTTTTCAGAAAGAATGGTGGAACAGAGCACTCACTTTGATAGTTTCCATCAAATCATTATTAGAGAAAGTTCAAGACTAATTACTGAAATTCACTTGAGTTCGGCTTAAATACTGAATAGTTTTATTCACCATAAGTTATGTATATATTTATTCTTTACAATGTTTCATACATAATTTAATATTTAAACCACTTATCATTTTGGGAATTTAGCTTGACATTTCATTCAGCAGTAATCTGAGCCTTTGTTTCTAATTACATTTTTCAAAATTCTCGCTTGTTCTGTTTTCCACTTTTAAAATTATTTCTGAAATTTAATTGACATCTTAATGAATACATATTTTTTCATATCCTTTGAACATAAGCCAATTATAGAAACTTTCCTTAAAAGGTTGAAGCACAAAAAATGATTATAATTTTAAAAAGTTTGAGGGAATAATAGTAATTTTCTCATAAAATAATACTGAAATACAGAAAGTCAAATAACTTTCTGCTTAAGAGAAAAAAGCTTTGTAAATTATTGCTAAAATCTTGCTTTTTCAATATAAAAAAATTGGAAAAATAATTGAAACATAATGCTATATAGATATATGTTCAAATTACAGGAAATATATAGAATTAGGGCTGAGAGTCTTAGTAAGTATAAGCAATTTGTAATTACAATCTTAGTTTCCATATTAGTCTGAGCAGAAAGCCATTTGAAATTAGTTTTCTTCAGTGGATGGTTCATGTATTTTATGCTTGATGGGAATGTAGTACAAAAGAAATATTATTTCTTATAACAGGTGTATCACAGAAACAAGTTTTATTGATAGCTAATGTAAATAATAACTAGTCTAGAAAATAGTGTTCAGTTACATTCTCATAGCCTAATTTAAGCTTCTTACTGGGATAGCAACAGGCCCTTCATAATGGTTACAAAGCCATTTCTGTTACACACACACCCCCCCTTAGATTAGTTCAGTTTCAAAGATGATGGTAATACTTCACTTAGCCTGGAAATCTGAACCCCTTCTCTCTGACATTATATGAATTGAAATTGATTGAATTTTGTTGGTTCCATAACAGTCCAGGAAGGAATACTGGAGGTGTGTGATAATTGCTTTGTTTCATAGAACACTTTACAGCTTTCAAAGTCCCTGTCTTTTTTGCTATCTAAAAATTGTACATTCATATACCTAAATAACAGCTTTTTACAGGGTTGTTTATTTCTAATGAATCTACATCTTTAAATTCCATTTTTTTTTTCTCCTTCATGAATTTGGGCAATAGACATTGCTAGCTAATAGGCTTCAGGGATGTGAAAAAAAAAAAAACAGAAAAAAAACACCTTTCCCTTTGAGAAACTTGTAATGTAGTATGGGGCATAGTTAGATAAATGAAATAAGAGAAAGCAAAAAAAAATTTTTTTTTTTTACATTGAAAGCGCAAAGCCCGGGGTCCTCATTTGTAATTGGAGGTCTGCAAAGTGCTTCAAAGAACTTAAATTTAAGGTATGTCTTGAAGAGTGAGTAGCTGCTGGCCAGGCAGATGGGGCTAAGGCTGTGATTGCCAACCAGATGCAAATTTGGCATTTTAAAATATACTTGGCCTTGTCTGGAAATGTTTTTGATTTTCACAAGTGTAGTTGAGAATTCAACATGTATCTAATGGGTAGAGCTAAGGGTAAAGGATGCTTTAAACATCCTGTAATCCTAAAGGTAGCTCCACTCACACCCTCAAAAAAAGAATGATCTGTTTCAAACTGTCAGTAGTGCCAAAGCTGAGAAAGTTTGGGTTATAGGCATTGTGGGCAAAAGAAGTAAATACATGGAGGAACAAATTTTGACTTATGAAAATATCAATTGCTCACTGTGCATGAAGTAGAAATAGTGCCCACCAGACTATAGAAAGAGACTATATTCTCTCTCAGCATAGATGTTAAGAAGGGCACATCTTTGTTTCTGTAAAGTACAACCGCTTCTGTACATTAATAGAAAATTAAAATAAGAATGAGTCTTTAATTACTCTATTTTAAAGAAACAAAAATTGATACATAGTTCATTGAAATGTTTCTATGTACTTAAAATGTTAAAAAAATGAGAAGTAAAAAAATGCATAGCTTATAATTTTTGGTCAAGAAATCAACAGAGGGATGTATGTGTTCACTCATTCAAATTGTATTTTATCAAAAATATATTGTGGGCTCTCACATCACATGCTCACATCTTTTCCTGCTTCACCCCATGCAATCTTAGAAGAGACTAATCAGATGGATTGCTAACAGGCCCCAGATAGAGATGGGGATGTTAGGGAATGGAGCACATACTTCAGAGTAATAAAGTGAACACAAGGTGGATTCTGTATATGGCAAATGCATTTAACAGACTACTAGTTGTCCTAGTGTTGCTATTTCTTAAGCTAGTGCCTTGCAACGATGCCTGGTAAATTCTTATTGAATGGCTGTATGAATAAATACACGAATGAATAAAACAAGAGAAAAGAGAGGAAAGGAGGGAAAAAGAAAGGGAGGGAGTAAAGGGGGGGGATGGAGGGGTTATGTCCCTTAAAATCTCAGAATTAACTAAGGTCTCTGAGGGCAAGTTTTTTGAGTGTTTTGAGCACTACCGAATTCCCAGTAACTAGAAGTATGTCTCATCCATAATTATGTTAGTGCTCAGTATTTCTTAACTGAATGAATTACCCTACTCTTACACAACTTCCTGCCCTTCAGGATGCATACAGAAACTTTGTTGGGAGTGGGAAGTGGCAACATACTAATCATTAATTATAACGCCGATGACTATATATTTGGGCAATAGATGTATTATTTATAAATTAAGCTACATTACTTAGAAGTGACTCAAAAAGAACATAAGAATAACCAATTCAGTCATGCTTGGATCTTCAGGAATAGATTACGTCAGCTAAACTGGATTTGGCATTTTCAGGATCAGAAGTGTGTGTGAGAGAAGGTGGAAGGGAGGGAGAGGAGGAAGAGAGAAAGGACATAAAGACTAGCTCTGATAAGAGAAAACACAGAAGCAGTAGGAAATACCAGGGTTTTTTTGTTACTATGTATATTTCATAGCTATGTTATTATATGCTGTATTTAAATATTATTTATTTGTTTGTTTGTTTATTTTAGAGAGAGCATGCATGAGTGAGAAGGGGAGAGAGAAAGAGGTAGAGAAGCTCAACGCAGGGCTTCATCTCATGACCCTGATGTCATGACCTGAGCTAAAACCAAGAGTCGGATGCTTAACTGACTGAGCCATCCAGGCACCCCTGTTATTGTATATTTATTTTTAAAATACACATATTGAGGTGATCTTATCACAGTAATGCTCTCATACTGGCAATGCTCTCATTTCTGGCAATGTGATTTTCATATCAGGTATTTAACAATACTTAGTATCCATGTAGAGCATCTAACTCTTAAGCTCTATGCAGCTCTTGGCAGTGCAGCCCACTAAAAACGTATTATAAGGTCAAGAGTTTTTCAGCATAGTTCCTTTGCCACAATTCCATGATCTTTCTTTCTTTCTTCTTCAGAGTCCTCATCTGTTGAGTGTGGATGATAATTCTGTCCCTACTTATCTAAAGACTAAATGGATAGCTGGATTAAAAAAATAATTTTTAAAAGGATTTTTAAATTTGGAATGCTTAATCATAGAATTTACGAGAACATAGTTATACTATATATTAAAATAAACCCATTTTCTATATTCTCACTTACATAAGAGGGAGGAGGTTCTCAATTTGAAAATGTATAGAATTTTGTGATTTGTGGAATATTGTGCATTTTAAATTTTAGTTGGGAATCTTTTTGTGTTTAGCTATAATTACCCTTTCAAGGGAAATCTTAAGTTATATACTCCTTTCAAAAAAAAGGAATACAAGCCATTAATATAATTTTTCTTCAAAGCTCTTAAAATGTATCTGAGAGGTCATTCCCAATGGCATTTGGTGTTTTCCTCATAGTGCTATATCTGCATTATTCCAAGAGTGAATTATTAACATGAGACTTAATTTGAAATTCTACACTACTTAAAATTACTGGGATGATAGTTTTACTTTGGCGATCCTTTTCTCTAGCATGGAATTTACAAATAGAGAAATAATAATTCTGTTTGCTCTTTCCTTTTGTTTTAGTTGTCACTACCACATATATTGTGAATAAATGTTTGGGAATAATTTTGCCTTTTAAGTATCATAAACATTAACAAATGCTGTTTGATTCACTTACAAATTATATGAAAAGAGCCATGAAATTTTCCTAACCTTTTCTATAGCTCAATAAATCACAAACAGACAAGAAAGTTAAGCACTACTTCAGTGGAAAATCAGCAGACAGATGTAGTACACATTCCCCTCAAAATAATTCAGAACCTGTTTCAATTTATCAAATGCCTACTTTATCTGTCAAAGCAATGTCCTTTCTCAAATAAAGGGCATTGTTTCTGTAGCAAGAAAAAGGTTCTGATGTATTGTTATCTGCAAATGGATGGCGGAATAATGGAAAAACAGGCAATGTTTCAAACTAAGAGATCAAAGGCCAGAATGCATTACAAATCTTGTTAAAATAAATGAGGGTAAGAGCATAATTCCAATAAAGACATTTATAGTCTTAAACAATCTCTCTGTCTTTTTAAAAGAGATCTTTAAAAATGAACCTAAATCCCCTTACAAACACTGAAAGTTTTTGCTGCTTCCCTCAAAGAAGTTCAGTATTCAATGAAATACAGACTCGCAGAACTCTCATACAAGCTAGATAACAGTACTTTTTTTTAATGTGCTGACATTGTAGAATTTTACTGATGCTGCTAATCTATTCGTGGCATTTATCTGTGTGCATAGTATTCAAGGAGGAAAACACTTGTTCATAAAATATCCAAATCTAAAACATATTTTAATATGAAAGTGTTTAACTAAATAAATTTGTTCAACATTTTAGCTTAATTTTATAACTTAATCTCCCTGATTGTAAGCAATTTTTTATAAGTAATCTCAGTACTTGGATACGTAACAAAATAAATCCTCTTACTGCGTCTCAAGATGAGCTATTTCCTTTTTTAACAGCATCAAGAAAATCCAAATATATTTAAGGCAATAGCCAGCATTTAGGTTGTAGTGTTACTTGTACACAATCAGTTAGCTGTTATTTCCTAACTGTTGTCATGCGCAAACATTTGCTTTAACCTAAACAAGTCAGATATTTATGATGATTCCTGCAGCCTTGCTCATCTGGAGCTGAAATATGCTAGTGTAGCCCGATGTATCTGTCTTCTGTATGATTGCAGGTTGCTCTCCTTTTCTTTATTCTAGATCTATCTTTTGTTCACTTTTGCTTTTAAATGCAACCATGACCTTTGTCAGTTGCCAGACTGTCTTCTTAAAACAAATCTATAACAATCTTGTTAAAAGAAATTCTACATTCAGTAATAACCTTTGGAAATTAAGGACTATCAAATGCAGTAATGCATGATCATCAAATGATACAACAGGCATCTGTGACCATATAATATTCACACAATCCTAGAGTAGAACAGTCTTTAAAACTACTGGGGAGTTATTAAAGTTGCATTGACCACATCAGTTATCTGAGAACAATTCCTGGAAATGAAAAATGTTTTGTTTCATATAATGTAGTATAGATTGTGATGTTTACTGTCTGACATTAAGATTGTAGGATAATGTGATTAAACATAGTTTCACCATCAAAAATTTAGTTTTCTAATTTTTAAATTTAGTTTTCTAATTTCTAAAGTTTAATTTTAAATTTAAATTTAAATTTATTTAAATTTAAATTAAATTAAATTTAAATAAATTAAATTAGAAAACTAAATTTAAAATTTAAATTTAGTTTTCTAATTTCTAAAGTTACACCAGTAAATACATGAATCAAGCAACAGATATTTAAAACAAATGTGGATTAAGCAGTCAGGAAAAGGCTGGTCTTAAGTTAAAGTTATTACTTTTTTTTTTTCCACAAAATGCTTCTATATTCCCCCAAACCCTTTGCAGGGAGAGGATTCCATGAACACAATTTCAACTCACATTTTTATACAACCTGTAAAAGGAAAATATTAGTTGGTGTCCTGTGGGACATTCTGTTCAAAATTATCTAGTAGGCCTATGGAGTTTGTTCCACAGTATTTCAATAGATAGTCTAATCACCAATCCATACCTGTCCAAATCTCCCCTAATTTTCTGTTATATGCCACTGACAGAAGGAATGGCAAGACTTTATCCTGCCTCCAACGAAGTCACAAACTCATACTAAAACACCTTACACGTTCAATTATTTTGTTCGCATTATCTAAAACATCTCATGTACTCAAAGTCATAGACTTATGTAATATGAATTGAAGTTAAAACCCAGGTTTTAAATATTTTATTTTATTCTAATTTTTATTTTTTTAAGATTTTATTTATTTATTTGACAGAGAGAGAGGTCACAAGTAGGCAGAGAGGCAGGCAGAGACAGAGAGGGGAAGCAGGCTCCCTGCTGAGCAGAGAGCCCGATGTGGGGCTCGATCCCAGGACCCTGAGATCATGACCTGAGCCGAAAGCAGAGGCTTAACCCACTGAGCCACCCAGGCACCCAAGGTTTTAAATATTTTAAAAATATATTATTTCACAGATTATTTAATTATTCATGTTTTTACTTTATTCCAAAACATAAATACGTAAACATGCTGGATATTCATAAACCCATTTATATGTTCAAGGAGTGTATATTTTTATACGTACACATACATAGTCTGTTTATCCATCTATCCAGTCTCAGTAAATTAGACTTAAAGCTTGAGTCAGACAGATTGGAATTCAACTTCTGTCTTAGGAGCAGTAATGACTTTGAACAAGTTCATAAACCTTTCTGTTCACTTCTGCTCATAACCCCATTCTGACCTTAGGCACTGAAGGCTTTGAGCAACAGGTCCTGCTATCTTCTTTAGTAAACTATATTCTGGCAGAGATTTATCACAGGAACCTCATAAAAGATATTAGTGTATTCCAATATATGCAATTTGTTATCTGGGAGATCTGTGTACACACATCCTCACGTGATAAACTTGGGTTAATCCTGTTTGTTTCCAGTTGTATGGTGAGTGTTAGAAAACTCTCCACCAACAGGGGGAATTTGACCGATGGTGTCCAAGAATACATCTCGATTTGACAAAATATATTTGAAAGCTACACTGGACTTTCTTACCCATTATCAGAAACTATAAAGATCAAGATATTTTTAAAGCTCACCACAGGATCTGTCTATGCTTAAGATTTGCCACTTGAAGTAGAAATACATGAGAGAGGAGAGAGCAGTTAATAGATATGAGTGGGAGAGTCTGTATCATGGTGAAGTTTTTGTCTTGAGGACCTTCCATACTGTACCCTGGTAACTGTCTTAAAATTCTCCTGGCAACTAGGGATGCTCACCAGCAGCACCAGTACCTCTAAGTACCTGAGTATGGGGAATGGGGTAGGGTAAGAAAGGAGTGTCCAGTCTCCATATACTTCATATGGTTTATCTTGATTCTATGCAAGCACTAAGGATGGATTAGGACAAATATCTTACCTCTTCGAATGATATACCACACCATTATAAATATTAACATTTAGAAACATATAGGCAAATTTATTAGATTAATAAAATAATTTCCAAGAACATTCTCCATCAATTCAAAGTTAAGAAAAATCAAGAAAAAAAATTAAATTCTACCCCCCTTCCTTCTCCCCAGAAGACAAGCACTAAGAACACCTGACATAACATGCACCATGATGACTCTGAAGGAGATAAGGAGAAAAGATCATTCACGGAAGAACTTTTGTCGCAGGCAACCTTTATTCAGAATCTGTATCTGTAAACACAATAGGCAGTATTTGGGTTGAACTGGAAGCCTACACGATTCAGGTAAACAATGGTTTCCTTGCTCGCGTAGATAATTTGGGTAAGTTGGTTAATGTTAGAGAATTTGCATTTTTAAAAACAGTTACAGTAGCAGCTTCAGATATTTCATTGAAAAGAATAAGAGGATGACTTACAAAATGAATTATTTAAATAAGTAATTAGTGTAGAATATCACTTAAATTGATGCATTTTGTGATTTAAATTGAGAAAGAGTAAGTAGTATAGAGACTGTTACAGATATGGCTTATTTTTCCCAGTATCAAACGTATTTTTAAAGCTCAGTCATCTTTTTGATCACTTTATCATATGTCTTCTTTTTAAATTTCTGTGAACAAAATTGAAAATATTAACATATTTTCAGAGAGATTATAACATTAATACCATTCCATAACAAATTATAGGAAAATGTGACTTTACTATCAAACGTCCTTATAGTTAATAAACATATATATTCTCCAAGATTCTGACTAATAGGGAGACAACATTAACAGACTAAAGCATCAGTGATAATGCAACCATTTAAAACAACAAAAATGCCTCTATGAATATTGAATCAGTGACTTCTGAAATAAAAAAAATATGCTTGGCACTGAAAATTAGTGTGGTTTCTTACATTAAATTATCATATTTTAAACAAAAGATATCTTCAAGAACCATTTTAATCTTTGCTATATTTTACATATAGTACTTTCAAATTCATATTTCAGTGTGGACATATTTCAAATAAAGAAAATGGACTGTTGTAATCCTTCGCATGGTGTTTTCATTCAATTAGCTCTATCTTTCTTTTTCTAAGCAAACAAGATGGCAATTTACTCAAAGTCAACCCATAATAACATATATCAGCCAGAGTCAAATAAACACAGTGCTGCTCATGCTACACCTTTTAAAATCAAACAATTTTAAATAAAAGCAAACATGAACATAAATAGTGTTTCCCTTTGGAATTTGACTGTTGACAGAAAAATGATAAAAACATAAAAATGGTTTGAATGTGTAAGGAAGTTAAATAATTCAGGAAATGTTTTATTAACTGATAGCAGAGAGAACAGGATTTTGGTCTTTGCATTATGCAGTAATGAGAGAATAAATATATGTGGCTTAAAAAAAAACCAACAAACCCTTCCTAACTGTATTAAAATTTCACAAGGTAGTTGAAAACCACATTCTTATCAAGCACTCACAAAAATATAATTCTGTTTAAAAACTTTTTTAGGTTAGTTTGCAACATTTCCCAAAGTGAAAGAAAAGTTCAGTGTCAGTAAATAGTTTTAAAAGGGGCTTCTGGTTTATGTTTTCAGTGTATTAGAACAGAAATTCAAAGGAAGTAGAATCTGAAACAAGAAATAGATATAGCAACAACAGTCTGTTGGACTGTTTGCTGCATAGAAAATTACTCTTATATGATGAAAATAGGAAGTTACCACCTCCAAAATGTTATCACCAAAGTACTTTTCTCTTAATTTAGACAAAATGCAAGAAGATATAAATAATGATGTTATGCAAAGATAAAGTTTATAAATGTTAATAATTATATGTTTGTACTAAATTTACTAATTATAAAACAAAAGCAAAATTCTCTATAAAGCATAATTATTTGATATAATCAGGTACCAAATCATGTAAACTTAGCAAATGTCTTAAAATTGAAGTATGCTATTAAAGTATGTTTTTCACTCACTCTCATGTAGTTTAAATTTCACATTAGCGTAACAGAGGTATGGAGTTCTGTTTCCGGACTTGGATTCTGGGTCCTTTATTTGCTGACAATGTGACATTTGTACATTGCTAATTTCTTACTCCAAGTTTCTTTATCATAAAAAAATGAACATGCTAAAATGGGTATGGTGAGATTGAAGTAATGAATTGATTTAGGAGACCTAGTGTAAAAGATGCATTATTGGTCAGTCTTTATTGCTCATTTTAGGATTCCTGCATACAGCACAATGCTTGCTTATGATGATGCTCAGGGCACCATCTCTGAAAACAAGAAGCAAAGACCAAAGAAACCCTACAACCTGTTAATTTTATAACAGTTTTAATAAAGTACATGCTTTTCCTTCAGTGACCAGGGTGCCGTATGATCTGAAATTGAAAATATGATCTGAATTGTCCATCTATTTATATAACTTTGCTTTTGAACTTGCTGACCATTTGAAGTAAAAAGTAGAAGTGCTGAAAGGAGTACTCTTCATGTAGAGCAAGTAATATTATAACTTTGGTACAACTTCTTTGGTATGTGGAATTTGGTACAAGTGCTTTGTACATTATATGCATAATATATAATCTGAGCTAAGACACATTTATAACTTCTAGCATGTTAATTCTGCTTCTGGCACCTCAATCTTAAAATATAACAGAAAATATATAATAATATGAGCAAAATGTTGTCACTGTAGCAGTTTTTGAAGTAAACTCTAAGCCCAACATGGGGTTCAAACTCACAACTTCAAGAGTCACATGTTCTACCGACTGAGCCAGCCGGGTACCACCATAGCATTTTAAAATAATTCTTAAATAAGTTAAGACATTGAGGCGCCTGGGTGGCTCCGTGGGTTAAAGCCTCTGCCTTCGGCTCAGGTCATGATCCCAGCAGGGAGCCTGCTTCCCACTCTCTCGGCCTGCCTCTCTGCCTACTTGTGATCTGTCTTTCAAATAAGTAAATAAAATCTTAAAAAAAAATAAGTTAAGACATAGACACTTCTAGTGTGGTACCTGGCACTATTTTTAGTGATTGATAAATATTAAGGCAAGAGAGAAAATACTAAGTCTGCAACAATAAATAGTTTTTCTGCTTATTCTCCAGATGGGACATTAAGCACCATCAGGATTAATATAGTTATATGAAGAAAGGCTTCTGACATAATACTAAATATACACAGAAAAGTAGAAAAGCATTTAATAGAATACCTACCATAAAAATGAATTTAGGAAAGATAGTTTTAAAAATGTTAGGGTAGTTAGATTTGAAGAGTGTCTTTTTTTTTTTCTCATCCTTTTTAAGTCTTCCTGTGGATTTTTATATTTACGAAACAAAGAGAAAGCATTTCTAAAATCAACATTTATATGTTCCTTGTACTATTATTCATCGTAGTTAATTAGAAGAGGAAATGTAATGAGTCTATGCTTGTTTTTGTAATTGTCCATGCATTTGCCTGCTTCAAATGTCAGTATTGTAGCTACCCACCTTGTCCTGTTACTTTTTTACTTCCCATCTGGAGGCATTAGTTTACAGCTATGGACACAGGAAAAATAATATTGGTATAAAGAAATGAAGTGTAAGAATTCTCATTCAGTCAGCAGTCAAAGTGAAAGAATGTACGTAGGAGCGACCACAGAATTTCCATGCCTCTACTTAAGTGGGTTCACCTGAGACTGTGTCTAAATTGTGTCAAAATAGATGATACAGACACTGGATATAATGATCTTTACCCAGACAGAACCGTTTGTGTGAGCATGGCCGCTCTACAAATCTTGCCAACTGACAGTGTACTCAGTACATTTTGGGAAACATATCTTGTGCTGGCTATAGAGCAATCTAAGAAAACACATTTTTCTCTCAAAGCATGTAAAACTTTCATATTAGTAAGGATGTTTCAAAACAATTTCACCAAAAACAAAATCCTGATGGGTTTTTGGAAAAACTCTCTTTAAGTCATCTTTTTTAGTAAGTTGTTTTATTTTTCAAGTGGACATTTAAAAATAACATTTCAAAGTACAAATCTTTATATTTCTACACAAAATATTAAAAATATAAAATGATGCCAGTTATGTAACTAGTCCATGTACTTTGGGAAATATTTTATATCTATATTATATATGTGTGCATTCTTAAATTCAGAACAAAATAAAAATTATTCACATATGGATTCATGTCAAAATAATTGGAAATAAGTAAATATGTCTCATTTTTAGAAAGAATGTTGACCATCCACTTTCTCTCTCCCATTATCTTCTCCATGACTGCCTTAGCCATGCAGAAAGCAAAGAAAAAAAATTAGTAAGCCTGAAATGAGTTTTACTATAGAATGTATTATTTGTGTTATAAATGTCTCATATTTTAGAGTTGGTGGATTTTCTCCCTGGGTACTGTCTGCCAGTTTGTTGATACTTAATCCAGGTTCTACTTCTAATAATATAGATTAAAAGCATAGAAAAAATATCTGGAGTGACATAGAATCATTGTTTATTTTTCATAATAAAGTTCTTGGTCAAAGACATAACCCTAGAAATACATGTAGGAATGATAATGAATTATTAAATCTAAAAGAGGAAAGGATGGTAATTCTTTTTTTGGAATGGATGATAATATTTAAGTCTCAACAATTTTCAGGTACAAAAATAAATTCATTTATATATAGTATGTCATAAATTTACTTAAAAATAAAGAAGATAAATATTTTTCTGGTATTTCTTTCAGATGAGGGGAAAAAAAGGCTCAGAAGACTTAATAACTTGCTTTAGTTTTCAGAATTGAAAGCCCTTATTGAATAACACGTGTTATGAAATGCAAATAGCACTTATAAATCACAAAACATGGGCAGTCATGGAATATCATTCCAATATACATAAGTGATGCACACTTATGTATATTGTGAGTGGAGCTGGCAGTCTAATATTAAATACAGAAAAGCAGAATGAAGATAAAAATATAAATATTTTATCAAAAATGGAAGAATTATAGTTTGGTTAATATATGCAATATCATCATGGTGCCTGGATAGCTCAGTGGGTTAAGCATCTGACTCTTTGATTTCAGCTCAGGTCATGATCTCAGGGTTGTGACATCGAGCTTGGCCTTGGTCTTCGCACTGGGTGTGGAGCCTGCTTATGATTCTCTTCCTCACCCCCTCCCCTTGCCGCTCACACTCACAGTCATTCTCTCAAAAAAACTGTGTTCGTGTGTGCGCAATATCCACAAATTTTTCTGACAAGCGTTACCTGCAAAACCTTCAGTAGACATAAGTGATGCTCTATAAGTACAAAACACATAATAAATAAAATAAGTTTTTGAAAATAGATTTAGAGACCCATATTTTATTTGGTGGACTCAGATTTTTACCCTGAAGTTCAAAAAATATAGAGAGTCTATGATTCTTAGAAGAATTTGTACTGGCAACCATATATCTTTCAAGGCAATACTAACCATGACACTAAGTACTATAGTATTTAGAAAGATATACAGTAAAAATGATTGCTTAATGACAACTTTAAAATGAAAAATTTCATGCCTAATTAAAAGCATGATAATTAATGGTATCTATATTGAACTCTTCTGGAGTTCTTATCCTCTTTGAGTTACAAATCAAAATCTAGGAATGTGCTATGCTTGTGTGTAGGTCTTCAAGACTAGAGCCAATTAGTGATATATGGTTTATTCAACTACATCTCACCTAAAATTTATGGAATTATTTTGGGATTATGTGACACGTGGAGTTCTATGTGTTATACCTGAAGCCACCTCCAGATATGACCCATGGCCCAGGCCCAAGAACTGAATGGTGCTTTGCTGGTTTGATGATTAAATATTGACTAGTGACCTGGTGAGACTATCAGTCTTGTTAAAAGAGGTAATTCTGACGATGAATGCTAAAGTAAAATTAACAAACAGAAACTCTTGGCTTCATATATATGATGACACATAGTCTATAAACCTATATGAGCCATCATAAGATTAGCATTCTCTTTCCACACAGATTTCTGAATGCTTTTTCCTCGCTTTGTTTGATGTTCCTCAAGATTTCCTTTAGTTTTACTTTAACCTAATTTGATTTGTACAGAGTTCACAGGGAATATCAGTTCAAGTTACTGGAAGCAAAAAGGGTAGAAAATGTCAGTCATGAAAATAAGGCCTGTCATAATACAAGTGTCGGTGTACGGATACAGGAAGGTTTGCTGGGACACAGCAGAAATCCAAGGAAAATCAGTTGTAGCACAGGGAAAAAAAATGTGGTCTCTGGATGTTTAAAAGGGTTCAAAATCCTGAGAGTCTTTGCACTGACAGTGGAAAGTGGATATTCCCGGTGCTAAGGGAGAAAAGCTTTTAGTCTTCTGCCTTGCTTTATATTGTTTGCTAGTTATGGGCATCCAGGAGCATGGAGATGTTGACCATAAGCAAATGAAAATATAGGTTAATCTTACCCAAAACAGGGCAGGGAAAAGGTGGTAAGATTACAATCTAGGCTGGGATGGGGACAGTTTCTCTAGCGTCTGTAGTGTCACACATGCCCAGAAATAGGTCTGGTGAAAAATCTCTCCCAAATTGACAATCTAATGTGCATTTTAAATTGAGCTTATGGCCACGTAATTCCATATGAAAGGAAGAAATTCTGAGTGAAATGTATGTACATATTGATAATTATGGAGATTACAATTGAGTCTTCTGGAATATGTAATAGTGAATATCAATGCAAAGTACTTATCAGTGCAAATGTACTTAACAAAAGTTTTCTTTTTTAATATGAGACTGTAAAGAAAACTGTTGTTTCTGTTCTGTTAAGAAAACTATAGAGTGGAATGGGGAAATTAAAAATGTGGCAGATACCTTGTTACGCGTTTCAAAGAGTGTTTTCTAGAAACCTCAGCAATCATAAATGATCCATAATACCTCAAATGTGTTTTAGAATACTTTTTTTTTTTTCTCATGAGTGCCCATTAATATGACAGCTCTGCTCTGATTTTGCTGTGGAAGCTTATACAGATGCTGAATTTGGGTTCTAAAGGCCAGAGCAAGTATTACTTTATTTGGTTTTTATTCACTTGGTAAAAGTTAGGAAGGTAAGAAGTTTTGCAAGATCACTGGGAAAAGTTTCTGTGATTTTTATTGTTTTTAGTATCATTGATGAGTAATTGCAGTCCCCCTGTCTTTATTCTGTTCTTGCATTCCTTCCACTATTTTCTTGACATTATTTTTTCCCGGTCATACAGACCATGTCTTGCGAGTCTATGTTTGGGTTCATTTTTCTTTGCATAATCCAAGGAATCATAAATCAAGTCAAATCCAGTTGTCTTGCCACCACCAAAGTGGGTTCTGAATCCAAATAAAAAGAAGACATCTAGTGTGGTCTTGTGTATTTTGGATAGTTTTTCCTTAACTTCTGTCTTAGGTGCTGTTGCCTTTCCATAGAGAAGGATATCAGTGACCGACCATCTTTTTCTGCTGAAGTAGTTGATCAGTTATGAAATTCCTGGTCGAAATACTTATTGTGTTGTTCATGATGGCACCCAAGCTTTAAGCACTTATGGAGGAAAACTATTGAGATCTTTTTCTCCACTTACTGAATAGGTACCCTTGGACAATTCCTTAACCATTCTAAGCTCTGGTTTATTCATCTGTAAGGGAGGGGCAGTAGTGGGATCTACCTAAGAAGAATTTTGTGAGGATTAAAGCAGAATTTGGTTAAATACTTTGAATTTTCTAGGTATTAACCCATAGGTTCTTACATTAAGTTGCAGAAGGGGAGAATAGGCCTAGAAGTATAACGCACTAAAAAAGAGCCTGAAAGCTCTAAAAATGAGGAAGCACTTTTTATATAGCCAGATTGGGTGAAAGCAAAAATTGAATATATGGACAAAAGAAAAGAATATGCTCATGTCTAATTAATGGAGGAAGGTTTTACTATCAAATTCTAAAGAGAGCAGTTAGAAACACATAGTTGCTTTTCTCTAAGGTCTATAGAAACAGTTATTCACAAATAAAATTATATAGGAACCCATATTCTTCCTTGTCTACCTTATTTTGGAGAGAAATTTTTTTTTTCCTTAGCAGATATGGACTAGGGGGCAGCTGCAGGTTTCAAAGCAGCCATGACTGGTGGGTATAGATATGTGCATTTGGATTATTGATGCCGGTACCTTATCAGTTGTTATGTGTTCTGAATATTAGTGCTGGATAGGTAGAGAGAATTAAGATCAAAAATTTTTTTAAAGATTCATTCATTCATTCATTCATTCATGCATTTATTGTGGAAGCCAGGGGAGGGGCAGATGCAGAGAATCTCCAGCAGCGTCTGTGTTGAGCAGGGAGCCAGATATGGGGCTCCACTGATCCATGAGGTCTTGACCTCAGCCAAAATCATTAGTAGGTAATTAAATCACTGAGTCACCCCTAAGATCATTTGTTTTGTATTAAGATGGAAAAGTGAAAATACATATTTCATAAACATTTGAGATAAACATCTTAAAATAGATCAGATACCCATATATAAAAATAAGTATATAAAACAAAATAGAATATCCCTTATATATGTTTCAAGATTGAAGAGGTGTTTTTTTTTTTTAATGCCCATTTATCTATTTCTAATTAATGGGGAGAATTTAGTTTTTTAAAAGAGTAACAAAATTCATACTTGATGCTTTTTATCATGTACTTCAGAAATTATTACATGGAAAATGTATTTAAAAAGACTGGTTTGGATTTTAAAGCCTTACCTAGACATGGTCTTATTAGAAATTATGGCAGTTAATACCTGGTTTAACTACTGCTATATTCAAGTTGTATAAATGTCTAAACCAGGACTTTCAATTTTGGTTACATATCCTGCTAGTAAGGGTTTTTCTTTACTTCCATTGGCTAATATATAGTCTCTTCTGAATAACAGGATTTTGAAGCTGACATGAATTTTATGGGTAAATCATCTGGACTAGTCTACTAATCATGTAAATTGATAAAATGGGATCAAGGATATTTTAGTGACTTGGTCAAAATTACACTGCAGTTGGGGGACAAATCAAATATAAAATTACGGTCTGGGGGCGCCTGGGTGGCTCAGTGGGGTAAGCCTCTGCCTTCAGCTCAGGTCATGATCTCAGGGTCCTGGGATCGAGTCCTGCATCGGGCTCTCTGCTCAGAGGGGAGCCTGCTTCCCACTCCCCCTCTGCCTGCCTCTCTGCCTACTTGTGATCTCTCTTTCTCTGTCAAATAAATAAATAAAGTCTTAAAATTATGGTCTGAATCTTCTCACTGGGGAAAGAAGGATCAAAAAAATTCTCTGTGTTCATATTTTCTGTTAAGTGTGTTTACTCATGTCATAGACAGGGCCTTACTATGCCAGACATAAAAACTAGATAGAAGAGGAAAGAATGGTTATTTGCATTCAGATTCATGACAGGAGAAAGAAGAGAGTTTAGAAGTTACTTACAGATAGTTCACAGATAGACTTCGTGACCTCTCTATCTTCGCACCACTCTCTATGTTTAGGCAGGATGTTCTTACAACTCCGAATGTACCGTATGGGGATTTGGCTTCACTGAAGCACTGCTTTTCCCCAGTATAAACAAAGTACAAAATTAAATGGTTCAAGTGCAGACCTGGAGAATCAGAAAGTCCAGTGGATTAGCAAATGTTAAGTTCAGCTCCTTTTAACAAGCTTTAAATAATAATGACTTAAACAATGCAGAACTCTGCTTCTCTCGTATTTCAGCAAAGCAGAGATAAACATAGGACCAAACTTTCTGCTTACACAAGAGGAGGAGATGCTTCAAACAAAAGAAAGGATTGGTTTTCATAAAGAATAAAGATTCCTGGACTGTCATAATAGGAGAAAAGACAGAACATGTAGGTAAAGAAGCAGATAGGCTGGTCATACTGGTGGTGGAACCATAAAGCAGATAGTTCACAGATTATTCCAGAATTTTTTTTGAGAAAGGATCATTAGCAGTGTACAGACTTGGTTGTGTATAAATTTGGGAGCACACGGTTTAGAGAGGAGACTTAACAATAACTTAGAAAGTATATAAGCTACAGAGCCCAATAAAGAGATAGCAGACACCGGCAAAGATTCTGATACATGGGACCATCCTGGGAAGCTGTCGGAGTTCACAGAAACTAAGTTTGTGTGAATAGGATGGTAGTTGTGTTAGGTGTTCCTTACACCATAACTTTACTATTTATCTTTTTCCCTTATCAGACTGTGAACTCATCAGATGGAAGAGCTGATTTAAATTCTGCTATGATTTCTTCTCTGATTTCTCCTATATTTCTCACTATGATTTCTCCATAATACCAACTTTCTGATTTTTTAAAAAACATTGCTTTTAATAGGCCACTTTGTTTCATTCTAACCTAAGCCCTAAGTACAGCAGTAATTTATTTATTTTTTCTCTAGAAGCTGTATCAGTCAGGTCTATGGAGTATCCTTGAAAGATAAGAAAACACCTTGTTTTTACAAGGCCTAGCAGCTCTACTAAATGGCCATGAAATTCTTCACAAAATGGAAACTGGAATAGTTATATTGATTATTTCAATACCAGCAATGTTCCACGGTCATAGTTTTGGCACCTTTTGAAGGTGCATTTACTCTTTTAGGCTGTTAAGGCACTATTTAATGAATCAATTGAGTCATTTAGTCAATAAAAGTATCCTTTTCTCCTAAAAGAGTTAATATGCCTTTTCAGTAGTGCTTCACTTAGAAAAAAATAGTTAAAACCCTCAACAAATCAGATGTCATATTAGTTAAAATGCACATTTTTCAAAACAATGGATTCTTTTCTACCCCAATGATATACATATTATTTGTAAACAAACTCCTAGACTCACATAGAAAGAAGCATTCTCTGTTCAGAAATGTCAATGGAATGTAACATTGTCATAGAATAATGATCTTTTGCTCGCACATAAATGCCTAGGGAAAACTAAGATGTTCATTTTCAAAGCAGGAACATTGATCCACTGTGTATGTCCTATTAAAATGACTTTATTTTATTCCATCAAATAGCAGATGTAAATTCAGTCATTTAGTCTGATAGATATGGGTTCCAGAGAATGACATTTGTGTGCTACAGTATTACTAAATAGATGAAAATCATTGCATTCTGCTTTGCTTTATTTGTCAGCAAAACAGAATTAAGTTTGTTCATGAACACTCTAAGGTTTAATATGGGCAATTTAGAAATGGGGTATACTGATTTTATTTTTCTTTGATTTCTTTTAAGTTACCTTTTCCAGATCTAATGGTCATTCAGTTACATAATTCTGAATTATATGCATTCTACTGAGAATTCTGGATATTGTTATATATCAGGAAGTAGGCACTATAACACAACATCTAAAGATTTGTGGCCAATGACTGTTCAAACAAAGGTAAATGTTACCATAATAAAAAAATGATGGAGAATCATGCCTGGTTTTGATAATATTTTAATCTGAACAGCAAAAAGAAAAGATGGCCAGAGCTCCAGGGGGAAAGACGGAAAAGTACAGAGATTTATATGTTCAAATAATGTGCATGTACATACATATAAGTCTGTGCACAGCTGATCTGTAGGTGGACACATTCCGCATGATGAATCGTCACATAATCCCTTAGAGCAGTTTTTGTACCTATCCTGATGGTGTACACTATGGTACATGCTGTGTCTTCCTGGAAATTCACAATAAAATTGTGATAGAAATTAATGGATTCAGAAAAAGGATTTATATCATTTCTTTCATCAGGATCTAAATTTCACATTACCACCACTTGTGTAGCTGGCTAAATGTAGTGATTGTTTTTTGTCATCCGAGCATATGATATTATAGAAATATAAATTAGAGCCAAATGAAAAAGTACTTTTTATATAAACAGTGTACACTTCTTTTCAAAATGGAATCATTAGATAGCATTTCTGAAATGAAAAACTTGAAAGGGTAGTGATTATTAATAAGGTGAAGGCTGTACCAAATATCGTAAGAGGTGTGGGTTTATCTCAGAGCTTCATACATTATTTAGAGGGAATAAGTTTCCCATGTCTTACTTCTGTGTTTTAGGAGAAGATGGCATTTTGTTATGCTTATCACGTGGCACCCCTCCCTCTATCCGCTCATACCTAGCTTTTTATATTCTCTCCTGTTTTGTAGCCATAACTCTCAGCCCAGTTGATGTTCTGGTTCTTCTGTAACTTCTCTCTATTGCTTTTGCTTTTGTTCGGGTAACATCATCTCTACCGGCATTGTCTCAGTGGAGGCATAATGCCCTGACACCTAAAAAGATGCATCCAGGCACCATCCACTGGGGAAGATCTTGGTGGGGGCTGAACTTGGAAGATTACACAGATAGAAGACACAATAAGCAGTAAGTGGGAGAGCAGTAACAAAGACATGCCAAAGGAAAAACAAAGTAAAAACCTGGTTATCGTGGTTGGGGTAGAACAAAAACAAGACTTCCTATCAGTGGAGCTAGGGGGTCTCATACTAGAGGTTTCCCCCACCTGGGCACCTGGGAAGAGTTCCAGCAGGCATACTGAGCCCACATGTGCATAACAAGTGACCCTGGCTTCAGCAGAGAGATCTTACGGTGCTGGGTACCATGTACATCTATACAGGTTGCTTTCACACATTCCAGGACTGGCCAGTTGCTGATCGTGATGTAACATCACCACGCCCCTGCTCCCGTGCCATCTGCATGTACAAGCGTGAGGTGGAGGAGTCACTCCAAGACCCACATGCCATTCACTAGTACGTGTTGGGAAGAGCAATACAAAGTCAAGCGCTCCACTTTACTTGACCCTGCCTTGATCCACCTGCTCATTCTCTCTTTTTTCTCTTCATTTGATCCTTCAGATTTTGGCATGGTATACTTTTTTGCCCCCAAGTACATTTTTACCCATAAATATAATAAACAGTAACAAAAACTCCTGGTCTCTCTCCATCGGGTCCCATGTCCTATGCTCCACCCCTCCATCTGCTGTTCTGTCTCCACCTTGCAGTTGGCTCCGAATATTTGAAACCCGGAGATTTTCTCCACCATGAAATGTGTTATTTTACAGGACTTTCTCAATTATATGATATGTGATTAACCAGAGCTTTAATTAGATTTTTAAAATCATAAATCATATTAGAAGATGCATTTTATTTTAGTACTTGACAACTCAAGAATCATTTATGAAACATTTTTCATTTCTCCACCCACTGGTGTTTTAACATATCTCACCAAGTGCTATTTTCTCCAAATTATTCTACCATTTTAGATACATAAGGGCAGACACATTTCCTTTCAAATCTATTTTTACTGATTCTTTTGCTTCATAGACAAAAATCAATTAGGATATACTTAAATACTCTAATTTAGCATCAAAAATTACAGTCGGTAGGACTAACATTTTCTTGGTTATATTTCTAAATGAAAAGTGAAAGGGGATATATATTGGCACATTCAACTGAATAAATCAATACAATTCCAAATCATTCTGCTTTATTTTAAAGTGTCTTTGTTTAAAAAAATCTATAGTGACTAATTTATGAACTCCTAGAATCATTTAATAACCTTGTTTAACCTTTGAAATGTTTCATAACTTTAAAAAGCCCAATGAATGCTATAATCTCAGAATTACTAACTTCCTTTCAAGTAGTAGGATATGCACGAATGGACCTAAATTTCCCCTTAATTTCACTGAATACACTTCCTTGTATGACCCTCTCCACATCTCCATTATTTCTGCTATCATAAGTCAAAAAGCCTATTATGTTTATAAATGCTGAGAGCGGGAGTGAACTTGATAGCAGCTTGCATACTTAGAGTAAATGAAAAATGTACTATCGGGAGATGGGAAAATTTTAAAGCTAACTTAAATTGGTAAGACTTTGCTCGTTATGTGCCACTCACTAAATATTAATTTGTTTCCTACTACACACCAGAACCATATGATCATATATATTGAAAGTACTTAGAGATAGGGAAATGGCCATGTTCATGGTTGGCAATTTTTGTAGTACTTTTACCAAGATATTTGCTTAGTTCTCTGCCCCCTTCACATTGTGTGTGTGTGGTGTGCGCATGTGTGTGTAACTCTTAAAAACCACAAACATTTATTAAGTGAGCATTTAAACTTTGTTAATCACACATAGAAAACAAAATACATAAAACAAGTTTCTGGTCAAAGTATATAGTCTCAGTGGGGAGAAAGTCAACAAACATAAATCAATAAATACAAAATAATATAAAGCAATGTATCACTTAATACCTTGTTTTATGGCCTAATAGTTTCCAAAGGAACTAAGAGGAGAAAGGAGATGATTGGATCAAAGTCAGAAACGAGGTAAATGGCAATAGTAGTGCTTTACTTAGTACCTGCAGACAAAGAGAAAGATACAGGCTAAAGATATAGGGAGGCCTTCCAGGATTATTAAAACAAAACAAAACAAACAAACAAACAAACAAACAAACATAAATTCAAAGGCTCCTTAGGTTTTCTACATCAGTCATTCTCCCATGGAACACGTTTACCCTCAGGACACATTTGGCAATGTCTGAAGGCATTTTTGATTGTCACTACTGAGCTGAAAGTGTTAGTGTTGGGGAAACTGGGAGGAGGAATAGGATGTAGATAAAGGCCAAGAGACGGATAAATGGTACAGCTAAATATTGTGTATGATGCACAGGTTGGTTGCCTCACAACAAAGAGAATTATCTTGTCCAAAATGTCAGTAGTGCCAAGGTTGAAAAACCTTGTCCTAAATATGTGAGCATGGCAAGTGGGTTTCTCACATCTCGAATCCCATATCAGGTTGTGAGCTTCCACTGCATTTTCCAGCCATACACATGGTGGTAACATAGTGTTAGATTCAGTGAAAAGAAGTGAAGATAAGAAGGTTTATTCTGAGCTCATTAATTTGCATCACTAAAATATATAGAGTGCCCATAAGTACTTCACAGCATATACCACAGTGTGTACCATAGGTAGACATAGTGTCTTTCTATTTATTAAGGTCTTTAATTTCTCTCAACAGTGTTTTATAGTTTTCAGTATCTGAGTCTTGAACATACACTTATTCTTAATTATTTTATTCTTTCTAATGCTATTGTGGATTGTTCTCTTAATTTAAATTTTGAATTTTTCATTACTAGTGTAGAGAAATATAAATGATTTTTTAACAAGCCACTTTACTGAGCTATGATTGGTATCTAGAAAATGTACATGTTTAATATGTGTACTGATATATTTGATGAATTTGGAAATAAAAATACACCTGTGAAACCATCACCACAACCTATGCCATAAACATATCCATCATTTCCAAAAGTTTCCTCCTGAAGTATATGTTTTGTGTGTATGTGTATGTTGATAAGAACATTTAACAGAAAATGTACCCTTCTAGCAAACTTTTTAAGTATACAATATAGTTAAACCTTGAAGAATATAGGTTTGAAATGTGTACATCCTCTTATATGAGGGTATATGTACATATAGATATAGTACATAACTGTAAATTATTTTCTCTATGATTTTTCTAACATTTTCTTTATTCTAGCTTAATTACAAGACTAGAGTATATAAGACCTATAACCTATACAAGACCTATACAAATCATGTGTTAACTGACTGCTTATGTTAGTAATAAAGCTTCCAGTCAATATTAGGCTATTAGTAGTTTTGGAGGAGTCAAAAGTTATAAATGGATTTTCAACTGCATATGGGGTCAGGACCTCTCACCCCTGCATTATTCAGGAGTCAACTGTACATTTTGTTAACCGTAGGCACTATGAACTACAGTAGATCTCTAGGACTTATTGATTTTGCATAACAAACTGTGTCCTTTGACCATTACCTTTCTGTTTCCTCTACCCCCAGCTCTGGTAATGACCACTGTGCTTCCATGTGTTTGACTTTTAACTTATTTTTTTTCTTTTAAATTATTTATACAAGTAAGAGCAACATAGTATTTATTTTGTAACTGGCTCATTGTCCTTAGCATAATGCCCTCTCAGATCATCCATATTTTCAGAAATGACATTATATCCATTTTAAAGCTGAATAATAGTCTGTTGTATATAAATACCATATTTTCTTTATCCGTTAAGCCATCACTGTACATTTAGGTTGCTTCCATGTCATGGCTATTGTGAATAATCCTGCAGTGGAGAGATGGACACAGGTATCTCTTTGAGATCCTGATTTCATTTCCTTTGGATAAATACCCAAAAGTAGGATTGTGGGATCAAGATAGTTTAATTTTTAATTTTTCCAGTAACCTTAATAGTGTTTTCTATACTGGCTGCATCATTTCACATTCCCTCTAAGAGTGTGTAAGGGTTCCCTTTTCTCCACAAACTCCTCAATTTTTTTTTTTTTGAAATGAGCTATTCTAACAGGTGTGAAGTTATATCTCATCATGGTTTTTATTTGCCTTTCCTTGAAGATTAGTGATACTGAGCACCTTTTCATATAGCTGTTGGCAATTTATATGTCCTCCTTGGAGAGGACTTTCTTTCTCCATCTTTTAATAAGAATTTTTTTTTTTGTGATGGTGTTATAGTAATTTTTAAAATATTTTGGATATTAACCTTTTACCAGAAATATGATTTCTAAATATTTTCTCCTATTTCTTAGGTTGTCTTTTCACTTTGTTGATTGTTTCCTTTGTGCAAAAGGTTTTATTTTGATAAGATTCCATTTGTCTAGTTTTGCTTTTGTGGTCTGTGCTTTCAGTATCATCAGTATCATATGAAAGAAATAATTGCTAAGCCCAATGTGAAGAGATATTTTTGCCTTTTTTCTACAAGGAGTTTTGGTTTCAGGACTGACATTTCAGTTCTGAATTCATTTTTAGTTGATTTTTATGTACACTGTGCAATAAGGGTTTAATTTCAGGTTTTGCATTCATTAATCCGATCTTTTAATACCATTTATTAAAGCAATCATTCTTTCCCCATTTTTTTTCTTGGTACCCTTGTCAAAGATCAGGTGACTACATATGCAAGGGTTTATTCCTGTTCTTTATTCTGTTGCATTGGTCTGTGTGTCTTTTTTTATGCCAATATTTTTATTATCGTATATTTGTAATACATTTTGAAGTAGGGAATGTGATGCCTCCATCGTTGTTCTTCTTGTTCAGAGTTGTTTTCAGCTATTCTGGATCTTTTTGGGTTCCATATAGATATAAAGATTTTTTGTTATTTATGTAAAAAAATGCCATTGGAGTTTTGATATAAATTTTATTGAGTCTACAGATTGCTTTGCGTAGTATGGTCATTTTAACAATATTAATTCTTCCAATACTTGCACATGGAATATCATGTCTTTTTGAAATTTCATTCATCAATGTTTTATAGCTTCCTCATGATTTGAATTATTCTCTATGTCTTAGAGTATACTGATTACCATATCAAAAATAATTTTGGGTTTTAGATTTATACTGAAGTCCAGTAAAATAAAGAAACTTTTTGCTGTACAGTTTTTTTAAAATCTCCTGCTTTTTATAATTATCATTAGACATATTATGTCTATATATATAACAAACACAGGAATACAGGCTTATAATTATGACTTTACATTATCTTTCTTTTTAAAGAAGCTGATAGAATAAAGGAAAACAAGTATATCCTGACAGAATTTATTATATCAACTTTCTTAATTACTATTTCTTAAATTTTCCACTGGATTTCAGGAACTTTTTGGTATAGCTGTTTTCAAATCCACAACATCTTATTGTTAAATATATTTCATAGATATGTGTTATTATCTCAGTAAAAATGTGTGTATAATATGTATATAATTTTAAGATATTGCTTCTTAAATAATAGAAGAAAGGGTAAGTGATTAGTAATTGTACTCTTATTTATAATTACACACACACACACACACACACACACACGGCCCTGCACAGTTATATTTACTTTCTGTGTTTTGTGTGTATTCAAATTACTATTTGGTGTCACTTACTTTGAGGCTAAAGAACTTCTGTTAGTACTTTTTGCAGGACAGGTCTGCTAGCAACACATTGTATAAGTGTTTGTTTTGAAATGCCTTTATTTTGCCTTTATTTGGAAAACTCATTTGCTGGAGATAGGATTCTTGATTTTGTTTTCCACTTTTGGCACTTTTCATATGTCATACTAATTTTTCAGCCCATTGTTTCTGATGGTAACTCCTCTGTTAATCTTATTGGTAATGATTGTTTTTTCTCTTACTGTTTTCAAGATTTTTTAAAAATTGTCTTTCTATATTTTAGTTTGCTTTGTTTAGGTATCGATCTCTTTGTGTTTATTCTACTTGGAGTCTATTGAGTTCCTTGGTTGTACAGATAAGTATTTTTCATTCAATTTCAAGTTTTAGCAACTGTTCAAATATTTTTCTTCCCTTTTTTCTCTCTATTTCTGTCATTCTCATTACACATATGTGGGAGTGCTTAATGGCATCACATATTCCATTAAGCTCTTTGATTTTTCTTCATTTTTTAAATCTTTGCTTTTCATACTATACATTATCAGTCTGCTTTCTAGTTTGCTTCTTTCTTTTGTAAGCTGAAAATTCTGTTGAGTCCTTCTGTTGAATTTTTATTTCAGTTAATTTTTTTAAAAGATTTTATTTATTTATTTGACAGAGAGATCACAGTAGACAGAGAGGCAGGTAGGGAGAGAGAGAGGGAAGCAGGCTCCCTGCTGAGCAGAGAGCCCGATTTGGGACTCGATCCCAGGACCCTGAGATCATGACCTGAGCCGAAGGCAGCAGCTTAACCCACTGAGCCACCCAGGCGCCCCTTTACTTCAGTTATTTTGTTTTTCAACTCAAATTTTCCATCTGGTTCTTTTATTTCATAATTTTAATAATAGTTTCTGTTTGATGATACAGGTTTTATCTTCCTTAATTATTTGGCAATGGTCTACTTTAATTTTTCAACATATTTATAAAAAAATACAATAACATAACATTTACTTTGAGTTGTCTTTCTTTACTGCTAAACCCAACCTGTGGATCCCTTCAAAAGAAATTTTTTTTTGCCTATTTGTTTGGTTCTTGGTTATGTGTTGTGATTTTTCCATCTTAGGTAATATATTGTAGCAACTCTGGATAATGATCCCCTCACCAAAAAATTGATGTTGGTATTTACTTAGTCATTTATTTATTTGGTGACTTGGCTGAACTAATTCTGTGAAGTCTGTTTCCCTTGCAGTGTGTAATTTTTTGGTGCTTCTCCTCAGAGTTTCTCTTATTTTCATCTTTTAGCCTGGTTATCTTGGCATCACTTCCATGTCATTATAAGCCACTTACTGGACAAAGCTGTTTAAGCTGCATTAGCCTGTTGGATTGTTGTTGCCCTTACCTTTGACTGTGTGGGGTGTGTGTGTGTGTGTGTGTTAGTATGTGAGAGAGAGTTTGGGGAGTAGTTGGATGCTATTGTTTACAGTTCATGGAGTTTATGTTTTTGCCACTTGTTTAACCAAGGTCTGGTAGCTTGGATATTTTCTCTTTCATCACTGCCAAAGGGTATAGCTGTAGGCATGCACATAAGCTCAAAAACATCCAAGGGTTCATGAGATTTTGTTCTTAAGCCTGGTTTCCAGGGAATTGCCCTTGCGTCAGTTTTGTGTGTTTTTATTCAGTGTTTAGTCAGGGATTGTGCTTAAGTCCATCATTTCAGTGAGGATTCAACTGTCTGTTGATTTATCTGTATTCAATTTGTGGAATATTTTTTTAAAATATTTTATTTATTTATTTGACAAAGAGAGAGATCACAAGTAGGCAGAGAGGAAGGCAGAGAGAGAGAGGGGGAAGCAGGCTCCCTGCTGAGCAGAGAGCCTGATGTGGGGCTCGATCCCAGGACCCTGAGATCATGACCTGAGCTGAAGGCAGAGGCTTAATCCACTGAGCCACCGAGGTGCCCCCAATTTGTGGAATATTTTTAAGTATTCCTCACGCCCTTCTGCTGCTCCTGAGTTCATGCAGAGTGACTGTGATTTTAGGATGGTTCTTCTTAGCTGTCTCTGTTCCTGGTTCTCTTTGTTAGTCTTATTGCTCTGCCTTTTCACTTGTAGGTATGTGAGCAGGAGCTACACTTCCTTCTCTATTTCTCTCCATTATTTTGAAGAGCATCATTAGGCATGGAACTATTCTTGTTCTATTCTAAATGAAATCAATCCCCACAAGCAGAGCTATGAGACTCTCAGTCCTGTGGCCTCTTTTTACTGAATCAGTGCACTACTTCACAAGAGCCAAGGGTGAGCTCTGCAGCACCCTTCTCCTGGAGTGATATACCTGCTCTGTGAGCTGGAACTGACAGGGTATCTCCTAGTCTTCTTGGCTAGCCTTTCCTGGCTTAGAATCTCTCATAAATGCTAGCTGGGCACTAGCTGGGCACCTGTGAGTCTTCAGGGCCTAGTGTTTGCCATCCGCCACATTTTGAGTAGAAGTTAAGCCCAACACATTAGGGCCACATGGTGGAAGGGTGCTTTAGTCATCTTAGTTGTCTTTCCCAAACAGAGCTTCTGCAGCCAGGGGTTGGGAAGGATGAAAAGCATCAGTAGTTTGCCCCCCTGAGGTGAAATTGCAGCCTCAGACTGGGAGCTGAAGGGAGAGGGAACCCTACCTTCTTGATGCCACTTCCCAGGAATACAGGGCCAGGAATAGTTTC
This sequence comes from Mellivora capensis, assembly GCA_004024625.1. NCBI lineage: Eukaryota > Metazoa > Chordata > Mammalia > Carnivora > Mustelidae > Mellivora > Mellivora capensis. The sequence goes on along the minus strand of PISX010002479.1, from coordinate 92,077 downwards.
CATGAGATGAAGCAATTTATATGGGGGAGCTAGTCATGGCTCCAGTACCACAGATTTTTGTTTTTCCTGCGTAGATTTAGTAGATTCTCTGGAATGAATGCTTCCTACTTCCTGTGTACTCCTAGGAAATTTCTAGAGACTTTAAATGTTGTCTGTTTGTGTCTGTGTGTGTATAATTGTCTCCAGATAAAAGTGTTTGAGAATAGAATCTTTTGTGCTCCAACTCTGAAGTTCCAGAAGTCAGTCACATAACATATTAATTTGTATGTCACTGCTGACTGCATCTCAAACCCCCTAGTATAGTAAAGTGTTCTATGCTCACAAAAACATTTGATGCTGGGGAGTATGAACAGATTCTGTGGAGAAAAAAAAAAGTCATGACTAGAATAACAACTGAAAAGTTGTGTCTGTTGAAGGAATGGAAGAGAAATGAAGAAAATGTCAGTGAGGTATAGGTGGGCAAAGCAGAACAATATCACAAAAGCTGCTGAAAGAGACAAAATAAGAAGGAAGAAAGTTAAAGTAAGATATTTCTAATTACTATTTTAAAATATCTACTTCATGCAGAGTATTTAAAAATTATAAATAAAATTGTACATTAATATTTAATATAAATATGCCTGTTAAAACAATTACCCATTAAATCTCTTGTGTACCATTAAGCCATTTATAAAATTCAGAGGAATCATGCTTTGAGTATAAAATAATCTTGAGATTTTAAAATGTATTTCTCATAGCTTCAGAGAAATATAAACTTCCTCTGGCCTTACTCTTTGTGCATATTAAACACTGGTTTAGAATATTCCTTAGTTGATAGTTTGTTCTTCCTGAAATATCTCTCTAGAGATATTCCTAATGACAGCCACTCCTCCAAACACTTTATTACAACTGCTTATCAGTTAATTAATGAACAGAGGGATATCTTTAATGAAGCTTCTCACCTTTTTGGGAAGGCCAAATTAAAATCAGAAATCCCCTCTAGTGTGAAATAACAATTTTCCACTTTAAGCTAAATGATGTTATCGAAACAGAGGTATCAACGGTATGTTTTTATGTACTGGCCACCCTTTCTAGTGCCCACTATTTCTGAAAATAACAGCACCATGTGTCTACACTCCAGTCTAAATGCCCACTCCACTTAGCCCACTAGAATTAAATCACAAACTGAAGAGCGTTTGGTTCTATGTCTGCCATTGTTGAATAAATAGAAAAAAAAAATCTCTCAATATAAAAAACTTCAACCCACAGCTGTTTAGCTGCTTAAAATTTTTGACGGGTAAGAAATTATCAAGATGACATAAAGAGTGTAAAATGATAGAGAAGTTTCTGTTCTAATATGGAATAATCTTTCTAATAGAATGTGTCTCCTTCTGGTTCCATGAAAAATGATTACTTGCCTTATTATTATATATTTATCTACCCAGGATACTAATCAGTCAGTGACTTTAATCAATATAAACTCTGGATAATTTAGGGTTCAAAAACAGTCTGTAGTTAAATACAGAATAAACTTCCCAGCATCTTCCTTGAATAGACAAAGTATATTGTTCTAGTCACTATTTTTTAACATTTATTCAAATGTAATTTATTTCTAGCTAAAGATAGGATTACCTCAATTAGGTCTAACATTCTGTAAAATATGTTTGAAAGTCACTTAGTGTTTACTATGTGTCAGGCAGTGTTCTCAGTGGTTCTGTAACAATGAACCTATCTAACAATGCTTTGGGGTCAGTATTGTCATTATTCCTCTTTCATAGAGGAATTCCCAGAACCAAGAGTCAAAACGAAGGCAGATAGAAAAGCCGAAGTTATGACACTAAATTTGAGAGTACTACTTCCCATGCTCTACCACCTGTTTTTGAAAAAAAATCCTCTCAAACTTTTCATCTGATTTCTTTTTTTTTATTTTTTAAAGTTTTTATTGTGTTATGTTAGTCACCATACAGTACATCATTAGTTTTTGATGTAGCATTCTGTGTTTCATTGTTTACATATAATACCCAGTGCTTCATGCATTCCATACCCTCCTTAATACTAATCAACAGGCGCACCCATACCCCCAACCCCCCTCTTTTCTAAAACCCTCAGTTTGTTTCCCGGAGTCCATAGTCTCTCATGGTTCATCTCCCACTCCAATTTCTCCCCCTTCATTTTACGCTTCCGTCTCCTATTGTCCTCCATGCTATTCTTTATGTTCCACAAATAAGTGAAACTATACGATAATTGACTTTCTTTGTTTGATTTATTTCACTTAGCATAATCTCCAGTCCCATCCATATTGATGCAAAAGTTGGGTATTCATCCTTTCTGATGTAATATTCCAAAGTGTATATGGACCACATCTTCTTTATCCATTCGTCTGTTGAAGGGCATTTGGCTATTTTCACATTTTGGCTATTGTGAACATTGCTGCTGTGAACATGGGGTGCATATGGCCATATATATCACTACATCTGTATCTTTGGGGTAAATACCCAGTAGTTGCAATTGCTGAGTCATAGGGTAGCTCTATTTTTAATTTTTTGAGGACCTTCCACACTGTTTTCCAAAGTGACTGCACCAGTTTACATTCCTACCATGTTTCATTGTCATTATCTTCAACACATTAAAGTACCAGGGATGCTATACGATGTGTTCTATACAAAATCAATCCTGTGTACTATCCTTCTAAGAGATTGCAGGTAAGTATGGCCATGGATTATCTAAATGTAATATGGACTATGACAATCCTAACTGTATCATTTTTGAAAGATTTTGTTGTTTTGGCTGATAATTTCCTTTCCCACTGTAGGGAGAAAACTGTGTTATTTAAGTACTTTTTTCCATTACATTTTCTTCCTATGCCTGTAAAGGAGACAGTTCTGCTGTCTCTAAATCTGCAGTGTGTTTCTTCCTGCAGGTAATGAAAAATTGAAGATCCTCAAATGTCATCTGTGAGAGTACTCATAATATTCAGTGGAAAGTGAAAAACTCTAAAATGTAAAACTATTCTTTGGGAATTTGTTTTTAAAAGCAATGAAAAGCCACAAACAGTAAATATACTAAAGATATTTGTAATCTCTGACTTATTTTGATACACTGAAATTTTTTATGGCAAGAACTATTGCTTTTCTATCTGATTTCCTGATTAAGTTTCAATAAAAATATGCATTTCATAAAAATAAAATATACATTGTATGAGATAGGTCCTATACATGGCATCCTTTTTATTGGTCAGTGTTTCTATGGGTAATAATAACACCAGAAATATTATTGAAGTTACATTTATTTGAAATAATTTGAAATTCTCTTGGGAAATCATTGAGAAAGAGCAAGAAATTGGAAGTAAAGAGGGATTGAATTTCTTAGGGTTTAAGAAAGCTTTTTTATATAGAGAATAACTTTTTCATATTCTACCTCTTCATTCAAGATTCTGACAAGGTAATTTTGCTGATGATTTTGATAGTTTCCATGTATAAATTTATATGTGTGTATGGGCAAGTGTAGGGATGAGTCAGTCTTCAGCTGACTGAGTAGTACTACTGTATTTTTAATCCTATCATTTAAATAATAGATTTTGCTCTTTTACATTAGCCACACTGTTTTCCTTTTTATCTTCTCATAAAATTGAAATACTTCAAAGCAGTGGCTTATGATAGGTTTTATTATTATTAAGTTTTTTTCCCTCATTTTATTTGGACATTTATTTTTAATACTGTATATTTTTTCTCAAGTTGTTACCTTTTCTAGATTCAAATTTATTTAAGACATTCTTGTAAGAGACCTTTGCATGTTAAGGTAATGAAGGCATAGTATAAGGAAAACAATGAGTGTCTTATCTAGCAGATAAGGGTTTTAAACCCTTATCTGGGTTTTAAACATACTTTTTAGCCATGGGATTTTTTTATTCATTCCTTTTTGGACTCAGTTTCCTCATTTAAAAAAAAAACTCAATATTTATTTCATGGAGGAGTTATTATATTTAAGTGAGGGTTATACATATGTATGGATTTGCACATATGTATCATATTTATCCCCATAGGTAAATTACTGTTAATTTTCAATAAATTTTTATTTCTCTGATATCTTATAATCACTCACTTATTAATTTACTTATCTATATGCATTTACCTATTTAACTCATCAGGATTCCACTATATCCTCATGCTGTATGATTTTGTAATACACAGATGTATAAGACAGTCTTAGCCCCATAAAACACACACAAATGGGAAGAAATGAAGACAAATATATATAATTGAGTAAATGTGATAAGTGTACAAAAATAGATTTTATCAGAGTGAATTTTTATTATTACTGACAATCCTGTGCTTTGTTTTCAGAATTCTGCCTCTCACATTTTATTTTCAGAAGTCTATATGTAGGTCACACATTTATTAATAAAGTATATTCCCAAATATTTTATTTTTTTTTATTTTTTTTAAAGATTTTATTTATTTATTTGACAGAGAGAGACATCACAAGTAGGCAGAGAGGCAGGCAGAGAGAGAGAGAGAGGAGGAAGCAGGCTTCCCACTGAGCAGAAAGCCCGATGCGGGGCTCGGAGCTCGATCCTAGGACCCTGAGATCGTGACCTGAGCTGAAGGCAGAGGCTTTAACCCACTGAGCCACCCAGGCACCCTCCAAATATTTTTTTAAATTTAATTTTAAGTAATCTAGCAAACACAAGTATTAAAATTTTGATTTTATCTATGAAAACCTGTTTTGACTTTTTTTGAAAAGTAGCATTTAAATATGTTATTTGGAAGGTTCTATTTGTAATAACTAAAAATTCCCCATTGAAGTTAATGGAATCTAATTGGCAACAAATGCTCCATTGAAATGAAGAGGTTTTATTAGTGAGTCATCCTTACTGGAATGAATGGCATGGGTAGCTTATGGATCACATAGTTTGAGAAGGAAGGGACCTATTAGATCAGAAAGTCTGGGTTGTCTGCTTGCTTAGGATATAGTCCCCAAATAGAGGACAGAACATTTGATCTTAGCCAAAAGGCCATGAATAAAAGCTATTTTAATTTATTGCAATTAAAATGAATGGGATTCAATCTAACACATTTATGAGGATGCGATAACTATCAAATCACATTCATTTCAGTGGGGTGTGTTAGTCATCCAATTCTATTCATTTCCATGGGGATCCATTATTTATCGAATCACATTTATTTAAATGGGGATTCATTAGCTAAAAAATCTAATTAGTTTCCATGTGCATGCATTAGCTCTCATGTCATCCTTCCTTTCAAAGACAATTCTCTAGTTATCAAATCCCATGCATTTATGTTTGGATTGGATTCTAGAGTTTGAAAAGCTGTTACTCTTAATTAAATGGTTGCAATAAACTGTTATCGTTATTATACTGTTGCATATTTAAGAGTATTTTCTAAATATCCAAAGACTTAGTCACCCCAATTTTCAATAGCTAAATGAAATGATCTCTCAAACAATAAAACATTTAATTTAGCAAATGTCCAAAGGTTCAACATAATTTTTAAAATATGAAGATGGTATTATCTTTCCAGGTCAGACTTTCATTTTTTTTTCTCTGAAGCCTAGCTATTTGGTGAAGTTTTCATGTTCAGAGAGGTTTTGGAAATGAGGAGGAAAAATGCCAACCTGCTAAAAGGCCATATGATTAGATGTTCAGATTTATGAGTTATGTACACTAAGCTAAAGCAATAGTATATGTGTCATTAGAATAAAAATTGGATGGATTTCATTGTCACTTCTTGGACACAATTCCAGCTCTTCAATTATTCAAAACAATCTATGTTTTGGAAAAAACAGAGCTTTTTAAAGCCAGGTTTTAATGTAACACAAAGTTCAAGGGATAGCTAGAAATTATCCCTTAGCTAGGTAGATTAAGCAGGAATAGTAGCTACTTTAGACAAACACACACCTTTCTCAAATTATCTTGATCCATCTCTGATTTATTCAGATAACTATAGCTTTTTCTAGCCTTAAAATAAGTTATCTTTTGAGTAATAAAGTGATTAAATTACTTTAGTTTTTGAGAAGTTCAAGGACATAGAATAATGTGAACATGTTATATCAGTAATATCTTAAGGCTGCGTCAACCCAGGGGTCCTTTGGATCACTGTGAGTTTAAAACTTAAAGGTGGTTATTGGGTTATTTAGCTGTTTTCAACCTTATTTCCATTATTTCACAAGTTGGATAGCCATAAACATGTTACTTGATTTACTTTAGATTTAGCAGTGCCATTTTTTGCCTAAAGTTTTTATTGAGCAAAATACAGAAAAGAAATGTAGAAATTGTGTATAAGAACTTTTTTTTTTACAACAGCATAAGCAAATAAAGCCCTGTGTGCTGGCTGCTAATAATTCTATTGCTTTCTAAATTCCATCTTTTAAGAGTTAAGAACAACATAATCCTGTTAGGATTTCTGTCATATTTGAATATTGCATCAATCATTATATTTAAAAAATTTAAAAATCCCACAAAATATAATTCATAATGATATATTGAAAAGTCAAAATGCCTAGGATTGGATTCAACTAATGTCATCTGTTACCATTGAGACCTTGGTAAATTTATTTAAATTGCTGGTGCCTCTTTTTATCTATAATGTGAAGAATGAAATCAAAGCCACCAAATCCATCTGTAGAACTATGTAATATAGTCCTTGTGAACTGCTTACTGTGGGTACCTATGTGCATGCTCACTATAATACCTGTATAAGTCTGTAGGAACTCAATGAATATACTATGTGCCAATATAAGTTAGCAATTTTATTATTACTCATTTTGTAAAAAAAGAAGACAAGAAAAGAAAATTGGTAATAAATTGTCATCCCAGGAATTTTTTCCTTCATTTTTTTCTCATGAAAGCAACTAAGATCAAGATGTTTCAAAATTTAATGCCACTATAACTTAGAACAAGCATTCATTTTATCTATATTATCAATATTTTATGTATAATTAGTTATGTAAAATTCCTATTTATAACTCAAAGCAATTAAAGATAGTTTTACATAGGTAAGTTGTATTCTGTAATTACTGTGAAACTTAGAATTAGTTTTTGTTTTTTTTAATAAAATTAATCTTGGTTTTTGTAGCCTTCAGTTCAGTCAAGCATGACTAAATGGCTGTGGAAAGCAGGTAGACACTAAACTGTGAATGGTGTCCGAGGGATACCACCCAGGTTTTCTCCTGCCTTGAGAGGAAACATGGAAGGGCCAGCAGGGTCAAGTACACTTACAAAAGTCTAGAGTTGAAATGAAATGACCCTTACTCAAAAATTTCAACATCAGAGAGAAATGATTGGTGCCTTGATCTAAAGCAGTGGGTGTAAGCATGTTTCCGGATGACTGTTCTCATATCCATGGTTAACTGCTAGTACTAAGGAGCAACCCATGCTAAGTCTCATAAGCCACACTTATTGTTACCACCCATCTATCTAAATCATACCCAGATATTGGGTCAGATAGAAGCAAAAAGAAAAAATGGGATTCGGAAGGGTCAAGTCTTCCAAGCAACTGAATATCCAAGGAGATGTTTAAATTATTGGATCCAGTAGAGATTATTAGCTTCAACTAATCTGATCTCCCTTGCCTTCTAGGCTAATGAAGTGTTAGATAAGATCAATTACAAAAAAAATACAGAAGCTTTATTTTCTTTGCATTTCTTAGAGTTATATGATTAATCCTATAATTCTATCAAACTCCCTTAACTCATTATATTCTCTACATATATTTGATAAACATGCATCCCAGAATTCATCAACTTTTCATGTCATGTACCCTTTAAATGTACACCCCAATTAAGTGGTGGGATTTGAATCTTTTATTAGATTTCTTTCCCTAGATAATTCTGGGAATCCTCCATTTGGAGACTTGGGAATCCAGAGATTCACCTCCAAGTAGCTTATCTCCTCATTAACTCTTCTTTTAGGAAGTCACCTGTTTTCATATTGTAGTCACCTCCATTAGACCTTTTGTCTCTTCCATAGTGCTTTCCCAAAATATTGATATTAGACCCTTCTGTCACTTCCCCAGATGACAACTACAACCAAGGTATAATCTTACTATATACTTAGAATCTTACTAAATACTTCAGGATAACAGAAATTAAAAATGGGGGAAATAAAATTATATACAGCTTTTCTCAGCATTCACAGAATGAAGCCATTCTGTAAGTATCTTCTACTAAATAGTATTCTACACTTTCTACTTTCCTTCAGATAGTAGTAGGCAGCTTTCTTTCTTCCTTAGTAGGACCCTTGAGTATTTCTTACCTGATCTAGATTTCAGCTTTTATGACTCCAATTAAAAATAACAATCAGGGGCACGTGCACCCGAATGTTTATAGCAGCAATGTCTACAATAGCCAAACTGTGGAAAGAACCTAGATTTCCATCAACAGATGAATGGATAAAGAAGATGTGGTATGGGACATCTGGGTGGCTCAGTGGGTTAAAGCCTCTGCCTTTGGCTCAAATCATGATCCCAGCGTCCTGGGATCGAGTCCCGCATTGGGCTCTCTGCTCTCTGCAGAGAGAGCCTGCTTTCTCCTCTCTCTCTGCCTGCCTCTCTGCCTACTTGTGATCTGTCAAATAAATAAAATGTTTTTTAAAAAAAGGAAGACGAGGTATATATACACAATGGAATACTATGCAGCCATCAAAAGAAATGAAATCTTGCCATTTGCAATGACATGGATGGAACTAGAGGGTATCATGCTTACTGAAATAAGTCAATTGGAGAAAGACAACTATCATATGATCTCCCTGATATGAGGAAGTGGAGATGCAACATGGGGGGTTGGGGGGGTAGGAAAAGAAGAAAAGAAACAAGGTGGGATCAGGAGGGAGACAAACCATAAGTGACTCTTAATCTCACAAAAGAAACTGAGGGTTGCTGGGGGGAGGGGGATTGGGAGGGGGGGAGAGGTAATGGACATTGGGGAGGGTATGTGCTATGGTTAGTGCTGTGAAGTGTGTAAACCTGGCAATTCACAGACATGTAGCCCTGGGGATAAAAATACATTATATGTTTATAAAAAATTAAAAAAAAACAATCAGGCAGTGGACTTTCGAAGTACTCATTTTCTTTCCTAATATGGGCCACTTGTCAGGCCATCTACTATGGATGATTAAAATACAAATATAATTCCATTTCATCTTCCAGAATTGGTTTTGTCATAGAACTCCTACCAAGAATGGCCACCAGAACACAGTAACCAAGCATTTTGCACCAAAATCTAGATTTTTTTAGATCACTAAATGATTAGTCTAAACAGTCCAGGTTGGACTGGCAATCTGGGTCTATTAGTATTCTGCCATGAAAATATGAAAATAAATGCCTCAACTTTCTTTATTTCAGTATGTTGGTTCTACAGTTGTTTCAGACATCATTATTCCCGGAATGGGATCCTTGTTTTACATTCTCATCATTAAAAGGACCATGAAAATGATTTTCCTAAAACCTAGGACAGATAGTTTTCAACAGGAAATTCACAGCTATTAATAGAAGAAGAAAAACAGAAAAAAATTGTAGTTTTGAAATGACAGTCATTGCTCATCACCCTTGGCCCCCCCCCATTTTATTTATACACACACACCATATTTATTTTTACCACCAATATACAAAAAAAAAAGAGGTTTAACATTAGCCAGAGGATTAAATTTTATTTCAAATTGGTAAGAGGAAGATGGGATGAATTGGTTGATTAAGGAAAAAAAAAAATTGGGTCTCTCCTAACAAATAATTCAACAGATAGCCTCAGGGAGATACTTTTGGCCAAAGTCAACAAGCCATGAATTGCTTTCATTATAATCAGATGTCTGAGAGAATGGTCTACCTGTTACATCTCTTTTCATTGTCAATATTATAATTTTCATCTCAACTTCTTTCCATCTTGGTTCACTGTGAGATAAAACATAATCTCGGAAATTTTCTTTTAAAACTTTCTTTTTCCAATTGGAGTACCCAGTAATTTTATGATTTTCAGTGACATGTTCTTAATCATAAATATGAGAAACAGAAACAAGTACTAACTTCTTACTAATTTATTAGCTTAATTAGAATCTGTAATAAATGCAAATATCCATTTAAAATCTATTTTCACTTACAGAGATAACAACAAAATTATCCTATATTTCCATGAAGGGTTTTAGCTGTTTTGTAAATATGGTTCCAAGAGCCTTGTTTTGGAAAAAGGTGATGAGTACATGGTTATAGACTAAATAGCAAGATGAATCAGGGTAATATTTGCAATCCTTTCACATTTACTGTTTGTATTTTGTTTGCTTATATTTAGCATTCACTAGATGTGTAAAATATTTTAATATACAATCATTTTTCTATAATACTTTAAGCTCAGTGTAAAAGGGATCATAGAACCATATTTACAATGACTTCCTTAAAATTGCCCTCAGCTCAATTCAGCTTTATATAGGCTTCTTCCAGATATAAGTGCCTGACCTGCTCTTCTTAGAGCATTAACTTTAGACAACTTTCATTTATAAAGTATTCCCTCTATTCTCAAAGATGTAAATATCTCAATGTCCTGCCAGTTTTACAACACAGAATTATCTCAGGAATCTTAAGGGAGCCATCTCTTTGAAATGGAAAAATCCAGAAGCTTAGAATCCCTACCTTCAGTCTCTATAGGAGGGTGGAAGTCTAGCTTTGAGAAATGCCAGTTAGCAAACACAGATAGCCTAATTGCACTGCCTGACCTCTCCGCCAATGCACCATCCAGTACTCTTCCATCAGCTCATCCCCAGCTTACAACTCCCACCTTTTGTGTCATTGGAGTTCAGGGCAATCCTTCTTCATTGTAGTAGTGTTACATAAAATCTCTCTTGTCTGTTTAATACATTCTGGTGCAACTTTTCTGTGATAATATTTGCTTTGTTCATGGCTGTGAACCCGTTATTTAGCAGACTTTATTACTGAGTACATATTATGTACCATGCTGGAAATGGCAATGACAAGTAATATGCAATTCCATCTCGTCTCTCAAGAATCTCTGTACATGCTAGGGGATGCAGGCCTATAAACCAAAGATTATAATACAAGGCTGAACATAGAATGACTTTTTAATGTGAACAAAACTACACATTGATTAAGGTGTGTGCATGTGTGTGTGTATGAGATTGATCCCCTGAAGTCCATAGGAGAAATCGAAAAATACATGGAAGCTGCAGCTGGACAAGAAGAAGCCCATTTAGGGGAATTACACATTTGTCACTTTGTGTCTCTCTGTGACCCAGTTAGGAAAAGGGCAGCTGACATCTGAAATATGACCTTTCATGTTTTTCTGAAAGTAGGGTATGGTCGTGAATGACAGACAAGGAGGTGTCTCTGGACTTGGTACAACTCAACCTTCGGAGTAAGTCAAATTTTTATAATTATGAAACAGTGGGGAAAGTAGACTTTAGTTATAGTCTATATCTATAGGTATAATATGTCAAAGAGCACGTTTATATTTCTATGCTAACACATTATGTCTGCATGTGTCAGAAAAGCAGCAAGAATTCATAGCATGATGGAGAAGTTGTAGAGTTATAAGCCCTTGGGTTCTAGGCAGTGTTCTTTCAAAGGTAATGTTAATACTGGGAATATCCATTACCTCTATGAATCTCTCAGTATTCTCAGTTATAAACTGAAATTGTCAAACTAGCTAAATACGAAATAAATATATTTTAAAAATATTTCACTATGTGCTATTCCAAATGAAAAAAAAGTTGGGAAATATATATATATATATATATATATATATATATATATATATATATATATTCTGTTGACTATTTTTTTATATTTTAGTGATTTTCTTTTTAAAAGATTTTAAAATGCACAAGTGGAGGGAGGGGCAGAGGGAGAGTGAGAAGCAGACTCCCCCACTTGAGCAGGGAGCCCAATGCAGAGCTCGATCCCAGGACCCTGAGATCATGACCTAAGCCAAAGCAGATGCCTAACCAACTGAGCCACCCAAACACCCCAGTGATTTTCTTTAATATTAATTATTTGACCCTCTCATCTTCAGGCAATACGCTCTTTAAATTTTAGTTCTAACCTTTCTCTCTAAGTTTATCTCTATCAACAGCTTTCTCCTATTTCCTAAGATCCATTCATGCCAAATTTTTCATGAGTGTCTCACATGGCCTGGGCCTTTCCTATTTTCTATAATGGAATTCTCTGAGCATCTCTTTTTGCCTTACAAAACAAGGTGAGTGTGTGACATCATGAAAAGACCTACACATCCCAGTCAGAGAAACCCAGTTCCTATTTCTCAGCATTGCCCCTTTGAGTTATACCTAGGAGGTCAGTTTATTAAATATCTCTCATTCTTTTTTTTTTTTTAACTTACAAAAGGGTGTAAATTCCTGCTTTAAATTGTCAGGACTGTTCAATGACAGTGGAGGCCATGGGTTCTAGCACACAGTAAATTCCTGGTAAATGTTGGAGTCCTTCTCCTCATTCCTCATATTATCATATTCAAAATGTCTGTCAGTAGAAGGAAGAAAAAATGTTTAATTTATGATCCATGATTTAGGTAAGCAAAACTCTTTCTTATAGTTTTTATTTATTTTTTAAATGTTTACTTATTATTTTTAAATTCATGACCCATGACTTAGGTAAACAAAACTCTTTTTTAAAAGTTTGTATTTAAATTCCAGTTAGTTAACATACAAAGTAATTTTAGTTTCCAGTATACAATATAGTGATTGAACACTTCCATACAACACTCTGTGCTTACCACAAGTGCTCTCCTTAATCCCCATCACCTGTTTCACTCCATCACCCCACTTACGTCTCCCCTGGTAACCACCAGTTTGTTCTCTATGATTTCTTGGTTTGCCTCTCTCTCTCATTGTTTTTTTTCCCCCTTTGCTCATTTGTTCGTTTCTTAAATTCCACGTCTAAGTGAAGTCATAACGATATTTTTGTATCTTCTAACCCACAGAAAGTGCTTTTGCATTTATATCAATGAAGACTAACTAGAGTTCCTCATATCACACCCCATCCTGGGAGTAATACTGCAAGTGTAATCTCTCAAGGAATTTACCATTTAGCTTATGTAAGTCTCTTTTGTGAGCTCAGGTAAAGAATCCTTCCATCTCACACTCTCTATTCCAACTCTTGGGCTGTGAGGTATCATTTATGGCATTTGTTATTCCAAAAGTAACAGCCTTCACTCTGCCCTGGGGTTTTCTTTATCACTAGAATTGGCTCATTAGGCAAAATTAGAATGCATAGTTGTAATAACAAGGAATCTCCAGCAATTACTACGAAAAACCTCCAATTGGTAAGAAATCCATTGTAGTAAATGTCTTCTCACTGAAAAACCACTAACTAAACATGTTATGTGAATGTTTTACTATGGAATAAAGGAATTGGAACAATGGTAAGAAAAAAATCAAAGACCAAGACCCTAAATTCAAACTATTTGTAGAAAAAAGCCTTGAGACATCTGGTAGGTCCAGAAGTTATTTGTCACTGGCAAGATGAGTATGCTGAACCTATTTCTTAAGAGATTATGAAAATAAAATAGAACAACTAATGTTTTGATGTATTTCGGTTGTGAATCCAGTAACATTACTAATTTGCTTATTATTGCAGAAGGAGGTATGAATGCTAGAAGTAGGAAGGAAAAATCTCCATTATGTATCTCTTGACTGTATAATGCTGGTAGGGGAGGCTGTCATTTTTTGGAAAAAATATAATGCAATTCACTTATCAATAAACATTTATTAGTTTTCCATTAAATTTAATAAAATCCATAGCTGTGTCATGGGCGAGGAACAATGAAATTATCTGAAATGAAGGATTATTCCTTGTAAACAATGTTAAAATATATATATTATAAAAACAGATACAATATTATAACTTTATTTTACAGGCATTTTATGTAAGCATATTTTTCATAATGAAGTTGTAACACATGCATATGGCAATGAATGAGAATGCAAAAATGGTTTCAGTTTTGGGGTCAGAATTATTCCCAGCTTCTATTGGTAACTCTTAAATATTTTTCAAAAGAACCATCTAAACTCTCAAAGATAGAACCATATGAAGTATAATTTTATATGTTTTTAATTAGCAATTTTTAATGCCTCATACTGCCGTGATGACTTTTTTATGCTAGAATACCTCCTCTGTTTTTCCTCTCCTAAGAAAGTGGACTACATATCATATGGCTTATTCTTGGCACTGTAATTTCAACCACCGTGGCTTTTGAAAAGCACCCTATACACTTTACAATTTCTGTTTTGCTATCACTGTAACAGCTTTTTGAGACGTGCAGCAATAAGCACGATGCATTTTAGATAAGAATCTGATGTCCCCACCCCTCCCGCACACGCACTTTTAATCATTCAGCTTTCTGGGAGCTTCATCATTCCTGTTAATGGAAAGAAAACATTTAAACATTTGTGCAATCATTGTGTTTACAGTCTGATCTATACACTAGCTCTAGTACAAGGACATTTGATCATATATACTCTGACATCTTCTTTGCAGTACCTTTTCCTATTCATTAAACAAGAGATTTTTTTTCTCATCTAATACGGTGATAAAATAAAACACATATATTTGGGGGTTGAATTACCTGGATGCAGTCATCTCAGAAATAATTTCCATTAGATAGCTGTGCTATTGTGTGTCTAGTGATTAACAATGCACTCAGAAAGTACATTTTATCATTCGAATTGGTGATTTTATTTTTTTACCAGAAATCAACACTAGAAGATTATGGAACCAGATGTGAGAATTGTCTTGAAAGAATTTTATATTTTTCCTGATAGCAGTAGGTTCTCACCTTTCTAATTATTTTTAAAGTGACTAATCAAGAAATCCTACTACTTTAATATCAGTCATTTCAGTAAGAATTTTGATCATTTTTTTTCCTAACTCAAAAGTAACAACAGTACTCAAATACCAGTGAATGATCCAATACATCTTTTTCTAAAAACAATTTCTAATGTAACAACACACACCCCAAGAGATATCTCAATATAGATAAAACATCTATCCATTATTTTTCCCCTTAAGTAGCTTGAGGAAACAGGGCTTAACAATACACATGGTACTCAATATTCAATTTGAATCTTTTTTTCAACTGAGTAACTGTTGTAGTCAATGAGAAAAAAGAAAACATTTTTGAAGGTTGCACTTTTCAGAACATTACCAAAAACACAAGGTACTTTCCAAAAACATTCATTTACTATCATCACTTCTTCATGCAGTAGAAATGAAGATATTCAGGGCACATTTTGTCCTGCAGATTTATGTCAAAAATATTAAATTTTAAAAACCCACATTTATAACTAATAGATAAATTGAAATGTGTGCCAGATTTTAGCAGTTTTCATGTATTCTGTATTATTTCCCTGAACCTGCTTGTTTTATTTCTTCTTGGGTGATAATGCCAAAGCCTGATGTGTATTGTTGAGTTAATTTTCTGTGAGTTAATATAATTATAAACATGTGGGGTTGATAGCATGAAATCCATGTTTTGTTATACCAGAGAAGACTTTCACCTATAGAGGGAGGAAAAACAAGGAAAAGGCTAGGGCTAGTAGTTCCTTAGTCTGTACTAATGGATTGGTGAAAATATATTTATTTAGGAAAATACATGATATGGTAGGCGATGGAAAATAAAAGTCCAAATTAGGAACTATGTAAAAGGAAAGCAACATTTTTAATTTATTTCCAACCGAGCAGAACCTGGTCTTCAAAGACTCTCAGGTCCAACCATTAAACAATAAGGTAGTTTTTATTGAGGAGACATGCAGGATATCCAATATAATTAGATAGTAGGCCCTGGAGGATTTACAGGACTTAGGAATTTTTAGAGTCAAAGAGCTAAGTAAGCCAGTATTAAAAGACCTACCCCTGATATGAATAAATCCCACATCTGTAAGTTGTTTTGTAATTTTGCTTTGAACATTGTGAGGTGCTGTAACTCAACAGCCCTTTCTCTTCCATGGGCTTTATCCCTGTTTAGATTTAAGTTGGGCAGTCCTGTGGTGTCTTTTTTCTTTCTTTCTTGATAGTTCTTTCTCTCCCTCTTATTTTTTTCTTTGTTCTTTAGGTACATGCTTCTCTAAATCATTTAAATTAAGTGCTAAAATATTTCCAGTGCCTAAAGATTATCTTCAGGTTTTAAATGTTGCACAATAGGGGAATTTTGCACTGCTCTTTATTTCTCATGATTTAAAATGGAAATATATTTCTTCCACACAATTGCACTCTTAACATAGGCGTAATTTTCCAAAGCATTCATAATGAGCTCTTAATTTAGAAAGGGAAAAAAATGAACCAATGTGATTCAACATGTGATAGGGAATTTTATAGACAGAAAATTCAATGGCTGACCAAAATGTTTTGTGCTCTGATAGGCAGTCTGAGGCATTGTTTAGATTTATTATATTTCTCTCCGGTTCAACCTCGTCTTGTCGCTTTTCTTGTCTCCCATGGGCCCATTTCTCTTGGTTTGCTTTGTCTTCAGTGTCTAAATCTGGAAATCTCCTTTCTTTACTTTCCCCCATTCTTTCTTTATAAAAGGTTTCTGGATGTAAGCGCTTTCTGGTCATTTTAATTTTTTAAACAAATAAAAGAGAGCTGCATGCATGTATTAATCCATTTTTAATAGCCACTACTGAAAGACAGGGCATTTTCTTGGTATTGTTTTGAATTGCTATTATCTTAAAAGAGTTTTATTTTTATCAATATCTTTTGTGACATTCAGTTAAAATGACAAAGACTCCCATGCTGGGCAAACTGAAGAAACCCTTTAGTTCACTGAATAAAGGACTGAGACTGGCTGTGGAGGATTTTTTTTCTTTTTACATTTTTGTTCATATTCTATTGATGCTATAGTTCTTCTTAAATAATTTTCATGTCCTATTAAGAGAACATGGTATTTAGTATACAGATAACTTTTTCACAGGGTCACCTATAAAGTTGAGTAAGATTTGGTACATTGCTGCCATCTATGGACAGAAAATGAATACTGATTTTAACAGTAGCTGTGGGACTGACATTTTCACACACGTGTATATTACCATGTAGAAAACTCTAGGGAATAATCAGACCATTATTTATACATATAAAGAGTCTATTTATCAATATATATTAAAACTCTGGAAAGAATCAATCTGAGAGACACAAATTTAGCCAGCTCAGATACCAGTATCACAGCATCCTATGCCTATAGTATACAGTGTCTTATAAGAGTTAACAAATATTTTCACATGTTTATTTTTTAAGATTATGGGTAGAGAGAATAGACTATCAGCCCCGTTTTACAAATGAGGAAACTGAGCCTCAGAGAGTATCTGTGATTCGCCCAAGTCACATTGCTTATCAAAGGGAGAGTTCACGTCGGTGGAAATGTACTAATTGAGTCCACTCCCTGGGATCTCTATCAAATAACTTGCAGGGTCAGGACTTTCAGGATGCTTATTCCTTAAACCTTGCTCAAAGTAACCATTATGTATAAACAGCTATTGCCTAATCAGAATTCTGTCCCCTCATTCTTCTAATGAATAATTGAGGGCCTCCTCTGGGCCAAGAACTCTTCTAGGAATTGAAAAATTGCTGGGATCAAGAAAGAAAAGATCCCTGCACTCTTTACACTCACATTCTGGTGTGGAGAGAGGCAACAAAAATGTGTGCATAACTGGATGGGAAGATCTGCCGAGAGGGTGGGAAGACCACTGAAGAAGATAAAGGTACATGATGGGTTAGTGAGGATAAGGCACTGCTAGTCCTTATGAAAATATAAAAGAAGCAAAAAGTACAATCAATGTTTGCAAGAAAATTTGCCTAGTTAAGGTAGAAGAAATGATGCTGTATGTAATTACACAACATAATGTAAACGTCAGGCAACAGTAATAAAAATAAACTCAAATTTTGCTACTTTGTGTTTGTAGCCCACATGCTACTCCGTAGACTTTCAGTGTGAAGAATTAGTAAACTTGATCCAGAATGATCAAGGATAGCCTCACAAAGGACAGAGGTCTCTGCAGCATCTGAGAATGGCATTTGATTGTTATAGAGATCGTACTGAGGCAGAAGGAAAATTTTTACGAAGGCAGACATTTGGGGGAGAATGAAGGGATGGACTTTGTAGATTTGAAGTACATGAAAAGCATACTTTTTTTTTTTTTCCCTTCACAGGCATTGAACACCACCTCAGGCTTTGTTAGATATTGAGTTTCCAAAGCCTTGCTGGTTTGGAACTTGCCTCTGTGTCCAGAACTACAATCCTAAAATAATCTTTCTTTTCTTCTTTCCCTCCCTTCCTTCCTTCCTTCCTTCCTTCCTTCCTTCCTTCCTTCCTTCCTTCTCTTTCTTTCTTATCACACAGGGTGTCTTTGAAAAAATATCTCCGTGACCTTCATTCTTCTTAAGCGTTTATTCCAATTTACATTCTGAAATATTTAAGAAATAATTTATTGAAAAACTTAGCAATTAAATTAACAAGAGAACTTAGAAACATACAGCAGTAATTGTTGGTAAGTGGCTTCTCTGTGTGAAGTGGAAATTTCTTATTGAAGTACTTTCATTCTGAGAAATTACTCTGTTGAGGGGCACCTACATGGCTCATTCAGTTTAGTGTCCGACTCTTCATTTGGGCTTAGGTCATGATCTCCAGGTTGTGGGGTCAAGCCCCACATTGGCATTGGACTGCTCTTGGCATAGAGCCTGCTTAGGATTCTCTCTCTCCCTCTCTTCTCCCCACCCCTTCCTTCTCCTCTCCCTTGCTCACACGTGCCTGTGTGCTCTCTCTCAAAAAAAGTTCTAATTGAGTCTAACTTGCCATAATATACCATAAAACAGTATTTTTAACCAATGAGTTGAACTTAAATTCTAAAAAGAATAATCGAACACTTAGAAAAAATATGCACATTGTTCTGTGTTCTAGGAAGTATTAAAGTAGTATGAGGAATCTGATACTTTTTGCAAATAAAAGATACAATTCCTATTGCTCATAGGACTCCTCATTCCAGTTCTAAAGGGCATCATCAAGGAATACAGCACCTGTCTAAATTTCAGTATCTCAGATCAAGCACCTGTAAGTGAAAATATATGGCAACTTTATGTTATGTTAGTTGTGGAAGCAGAAACATAGAAGTTTGAAACAGCAAGAATTTTTAAAATGATTTGTAGGTATATATTTATTTCCAAGTTATGTCCATAGTGTACATTTATCTCTGAACTGGTTAATTCTATCAGTGTAAATAACCCATCCTGAATCTAAAATCCAAAGTGGTTCTTTGGGGATGTAATTGAGCCAATGAATTGACGAATTGTCAGTTCACCTCTCTATGCAATTTGGCCGCACTTGACTCTATATAAAGGCGATGATACTAATTGAAAGCCCAAGTACATTTTAGCTGTTATTCAGAGAAGACACTCAGTAATAAACCAAATTTTCTAGTTTTATTCATCTATCATGAATAATGTTATTACTGTGAAATGCATTATGCAAGCTATATTTTATTTTCTTCACAAATTACATGAAATGAAATCTGAACTATGCATTTTTACAGCATACACTGTAATGAACACTTTCGATTCAAGTTCTTTCGATATGTTTTGCCCTGCTCTTGAAACTTCTTACACCATCACTAACTTACAATGATTGACATTGTTACGAAAAAGACTGTAATATACTGCATCTGACCTTTATCATTTAAGTGTTAGAGTAGATAATCCTAGGCATGCAGTGAAGCATGGGTAACACCTCCTTTAGTTCTGTTTCTAATTTTCAGTGCAAATACCAGGAGATGCTCTACATTTGTTCCTCCATGCTAACTTTGAACTAGTGATTTCTAGTATTTGTAGATTTCTAATTCTCTTGGCTTCCTGGGTATTTCCTGTAACACTTGTTTGTTTGTTGTTTTTGGAGAGGTAGATAAACAGATGAAACCTATAGAGAGTTCACTTAATTCAACTTTATAATGGGGTATAGTCAAGAGAAAGTTTTCTCACAGGAGATGTATGTCTGCTTTGAGTGTTATTTTGTGTAATCTACTCAGGATGAGGATGAGGATGAGGATGGGCATATGCAAGCTTGAAGTCTCATGGGTGCATCAGTTATTTCCTCTGGACCATAAGACGCATGAAAGAAAATGCAGGCTGTAGAGAGTGAGCTGTGACCAGGATCATAAAGGTCATTGTGTACCATACTAGGGACTTCAGAATTTATTATTTTATAGGGGTGCCTGGGTGGCTCAGTCAGTGAAGTGGCTACCTTCGGCTCAGCTCATGATCCCAGGGTCTTGGGTTTGAGCCCCACATTGGGCTCCCTGCTTGGCAGGAAGCCTGCTTCTCCCTCTCCCACTCTCCTTGCTTGTGTTCCCTCTCTTCCTGCCTCTCTTTGTCAAATAAATAATCTTCTAAAAAATTATCATTTTATAATGGTGTGGTGGGCAGAAAAGGAAGGAAATGCTTTGAAATATTTTAAACAGGGAAATTAGGACCTGATTAGATGCTTCTCCTTAAAATAAAAATTACCTGATTGGAGTGGGGACAATGGATTGGGCAGCCAGGAAGTAGTCCAGGTTACTAAAGACCTAAGGCAGTGGCTTTAGGTATAAAAAAGAGGAAGTGGAAATTCGGAACATTTGAGAGGTATAGTCACCAGGGTCTGCTCACCAAATAAATGTGGGAGCTGAAAAAGAAGGGTTTAGCATGACCCCATATTTTCTGCCTTCAGAAGGCAATTAGATGAATGTTGGTACCCATAACTACAGTAAGTGCTAAGGAAAAAGGAGCAGGTTTGGAGGAAACAATGATAGTTCAATTTTAAGTATGTTGAATATCCTAAATGGAGCAGGCACACATCATTTATTCTATCACCAGAAAAAAATATATATGTGCACAATTTTTGTGTTGAGATGTGAAATGTGTAAATTTTACGAAAGTGAAACATGAGGGATAAAAATTAAGTGACAGGAGGGGCACCTGGGTGGCTCAGTGGGTTAAAGCCTCTGCCTTCAGCTCAGGTCATGATCCCAGGATCCTGGGATCGAGCCCCGCATCGGTCTCTCTGCTCAGCAGGGAGCCTGCTTCCTCCTCTCTCTTTCTCTCTGCCTGCCTCTCTGCCTACTTGCGATCTGTCAAATAAATAAATAAAATCTTTAAAAAAAAATAAGTGACAGGAATAAGAGGACTTACAGGGGTTCTAACACATTTTAAGTGCCTAATAGATATTTGTTGAATGAATAAACAAATTATGTGCCAAGTACTGGTCTGCATGCTAAGACACACTGAACTTGCTTTTAAAGAGCTTGCAGTCCAGTGGGGGAGACAGAAATACAGATAGATAAGTAAAAACTGGGCAGCAAACAATTTTGGAGGATGCTCTCAAAGTAACCCAGGAAGAGAGTGTAATGGATTCTGGAGAGCTTTTAACAGGCATTTGGCCTATGAATTGCAGACGTAGCTGTGGGAAAGGCAAACTTGTTGCAGTGTGAGAAATGGATTGACCAGGACAGCCTGAACGTTCTTCTTGGCTTGACTGAGCTTTAGGTGTGTTTCTCTCTGACAACAGACCCCTGCCCTGCCTTTTGCTAGAGTATTTACTTTTGAAAAGTTGGTATTGGAACTTCCTTCTCTGCCTTTTGCGACGTAAACCTTCTATAACCCAAGAATGTCTCTCTCAGGGACCTGGGAGCCATTCCTTTGAAGCGTAATCTCTCAGGTAGCACCCAGTAGCACCCCTGCATCCAAGTATCCACAGGAGGATAGGAGTCTATCTACCTTGAAGAAATGCCAGTTACAAACAGGGATGGCCAAATCACATTGACCATCCTCCCCATTAACTTCCCACAGCACCTTCCCGCTAACTTGCCTCAGTGCATAAACCCTCCTCTTCCTTTCATTTCAGCAGAATTTACTTCAGTCTCTCCTATACTACAGTAGTCTCTCTCCCCTCACCAGTATGTCCATGCTTCCCCAGTTTTACTGGTACTCATTCGTGTGTACTCATTACACTCATGTGTGTAATTAGTTCCATGCAAGTTTGTCCTGTGTGTGGATTTGTGCTTCCATCCCACAGGGAAGACACACAACAGTCCCATGTCTGCAAGGATCCTTTGTGTTGTCCTTTTCCAGTCACTTCTGGGGAACCCTCTATTCCACCGTCTATCCCCACTCTCTGTTCCACCCTCTACCTTTTTCTAGTAGGTCCTTACCTTTTTTGTAACTGGTCTGTTCTCTGTTTCTCTATTTTTGTCATTGGGGAGGGGCGCTATTTTGTAAAGAGACTTATCCTTGTGGATTTGTAATTCTCCCTCAGCAGGATTCTCTGGAGATTTACTGAGGTTTCACCTGTATCTGTACTTTGTTCCATTTTGTTGTTGACTAATAATTTATGGTATGGCTGTCCCACAGTTTGTGTAACTGTCCAACCTGATTGTTTCCAGGTTTTGGCTATTATGCATAAACCTGCTATAAACTTGTAGACACAGGTTTTTATGTGAAATGTGTCTTCATTTCTCTGGGATAAGTGCACAGAATTACGGTTGTTCATTCTATAGTAATTGCATGTTTAGTTTTTTTTAATAAACTGCCAAACTGTTTCAAAATGGTGGTACCAATTTTATATACCCAACAGCAAAACATGAGTTACTGTGTTTCTCTGCATCCTTGTCAGCATTTGATGTTTTTAGGTATTCTTTTTTTTTCCTCCCCTTTTTTTTTTTTTGGTCATTGGGATAGGCATTTAATGATATCTCCTTGTGGTTTTTACATTTCCCTTTTGGTGCGTGATATTCAACAACTTTTCAAAGGCTTATTGGCCATCTGGTTATCCTCCGCAGTAAAATGCCTGTCCATATCTAGAAGTTTTCCAGACTGCATACAAGTTAGTCTATTGCAATAAATCATGGGAAAGAAGATGGGAGACCATACTAAAAAAGTGTTAGGGGCACAAAGAAAAAGGAATTAGTCTTAAGTGATCTTTAAGGGATGTTTATTTGGAGGTAAGCATGTGGAAATGAGTAAATTTAGGGATGACACCCAGGCTTCTGATTACATCATTGTAAATTAATTGGCCATGTCAATTGCTTGTGGAGAAAGCACAAGGAAATGAATAAACTAATCCATAGATATTTTTTGAAGAAGTTTGAGGTAGTTGTAGATCTATGTGATTTCTTTCATTATTTCATTCAAGAGATCCAAATAGCTTTTGAGTAGATGATTAAATATGTTCATTTTGTTTGGTCGTTTCAGCTTGTCAATAAACTGTGATAGCCTAGGAATTAGTTGTGTATTTCTGGAAAGGTGATTTGAGATGGAAAAATAAATAACTATAAATAAAGCACAAAAGCAGATAATCCATAAGGAACATTTGAAAATATATTACACAATAAACTGATTTCTTATGGTCAAGGAACAGAGCTTGCTAACTATTCTCCTGATCAATACAGACTCCTCTTATTTATTACATGGATTACTATATAATTCTATAACCGTTCCCAAAACGTACACACACACTCATGTATATACACATCTAAAGCATGAATCATATTCCCACATGTAAAATAATATGGAAAGTGAATATTTCTTTAGAATTTTATCTGCATATTTTATTTTAAAAAATATTCTATTTATTTTTTGTCAGAGAGAGAGAGAGAGAGAGAGCAGGAGCAGGGGGAGGGACAGGGGGAGAAGTAAACTCCTCACTGAGTAAGGAGCCCAGTGCCGGACTTGATCCCAGGACCCCCAGGACCTCAGGATCATGGACCTGAGCAGAAGGCAGACACTTAACCAACTGAGCCACCTGCATATTTTAAATCAGTATAGGCTTTGGAGCTACATTGATTAGGAATTAGAAACAATTCTATGCAACAACTGGGGAACTTAATGTCTTCTGCACAAAGTGGAATACCAAAAATTTTTGTGCAGATTTGCTATATGAGAAGATGTAGTTGTGAGTTCTTGAACCATATGAAAAGAAGCTGCTGGTGAAAAGATTGTAGATAATAAACACCAAATAAATAATTGCATAAGTGAATCTTTTCACCAAGTCTGTAAGATGAAAGTGGTTCAGTTGATGTTAACTTGATATCATGGAGTGAATGTGCTCAGGAGGAGTTGGATACAGTTTAAAGGTTAATGACTGCTTGCATAAGTGGGTACTCTGTATTTACATAGGCATCAACTCCCTTTATAAAAATTGTTTCGATGAGACTAGCAGTTTCTAGTTACCAGTCTCCAATCCTTGTCCTGGGATAAAAAGAAGAACAAGATATCATAACGACTGTCCCCACCACATTGTCTGTATTGATGTTCATGACTTTTTACTTTGTTTAAAACATATTTCAAAGGAAAAAAACAGAATTGATAGAGCTTTTAAAATTTTGAAAGTCTTAAATCCCCAAAGCATTGGCTAGAACTTGTGAGGCGAGGATGGGGAGAATTCAAAGAAGATAGTACATTGAAAAAAAAAAAAAAAAGCTAGGCTTTAAGGACCAGTCTGGTTTCCTATAGTTAAGAGTAACTTAAATATATTCATCACTTTTAGAGTAGTGGTTATTATTTTTTGCAAAAAAATAGGTATGATTGCTTAAATATGGTAAGCAAATCAAAAATCTACAAGGCAGAAATTAGAAAAAAAAGGAAAGTACTATCATCCATTAATAATAACCATCATTTATATTTGCCGTACACTTAATTTTTAAGAGTCATCCTGTAATTATCATTCTCATTGCCATGCACTATTGTGATGTATTACAAAATAAAGGTTTCAAAGATTTTATAATTTATAAAATAATTCTCACAAGATAAATATTTCAACAATTTTCATTGACAGTTGTTTTAAGCTTATATTGTTCTTAACATGTAGCTTCTCTAATGGGTGGATTTTTGTGGAAAAGTTGAGTGCTTCGGCACTCTTGATTTTAGTGATATCAGCCCACCCCCAACCAAAAGTTCAGCTAATGACTTTAGAATGGCTGTCCTTATTTGCATGAAGATATTGATATGCCAGGAATTTCTCGGATACTGATCTGTCAGTCAAACCCTTTATCTTGAGTATAATATCTAACTTCCACAGTATAGAAAGCTGTCCATTTATCTAAGACAGTCCCAGGCAGGCAGGAATATGCTGTCTTGGACTACATTCTTTCCTTAATATATAACCCATGTCTCTTGAATTGTCAGGTAATTTGAAAGGAAAAGTATCACTGTACATCTTTCTCATTCAAATTACATTGTCCATCTTCCTTCTCCTAGTCCTTACCCTGTCTGTATCTCTGGAAACTCTTTCAGAATATGAAATTAACTAGGCAAAAATAGGAAGGTTACCTATACCAGTTACTGAAATACAACTCTAAATTTTCAGTCCGATTCCTTTTCATAGCCTGGCATTTTATAAGTGTACATAAGCAATTTAACAATCCATTATTGTTCATCCAGGGGGTTGGGATTTATAAGAGAAATACTCAGACTTCTACCTCAGTGAGGCAGAAGTTGGAGAAAAAGGGAAGCTTTTGCTGTGGTAGCAAAGGAAGCAACGTCTTAGTCAGATGGGGGTCGGGGTATGTGAGCTTGGAGCCTGGGGCTTATTTCAGTAGTGGAGTGAAGGCAAAATATTTGAAAGCGCCAGGTTAGAGTACTCTCTCCCCTCTATTATGAAATGAGCTTTCATAAATGCACTGTGGGCCAAGCTTGAGAGGTAGCGATGTGCATGCATGTGTGTGCGATGCACACAGTTTTAAAGTTATGTTTTTAATTGAAAAGTTTATCAGAAAATGAAAGAAAACATAAATGAGAAATCCTTCTTGCAACTAGTTAGGGAAGTTTTAGGTTGGAATTTTAACTTGCCCTTGGCTATTGGAAAATCAGGAGTTTTCATTGGGAAAGGGCGTCTATAGTTAAATAGGTTGGTGTGAACATGGCAACTTCATAATCACTGAATTAGTGTAAATAGAGACAAATTATATTGGATATTTATTTTGGCCTCCTGTTATCTAATAGACTCCAGAAAAATCACATACATGTAATATGAGTATGGGGCAACAATAAAGAGGATCATTTCCTATTTGACTGGATATTGGAGTTGAGTTGCAGACAATCTCTGAGTTATTAGGAAAGCAGCAAGAGCATGCACTGATTTGAAATTGCAAGAACACAAAGAAAAAGTAGAAAGTAGAGGGAACTTATGACTGCCTCTTTGTAAATATTTTTATCATAGTCTTCTAAATCTTTTTACTTTCAAAGGCAACTTGAGGGTGACAAAGTTTTAATTTGGAATAAGAGTGGAAGCAGAGCTTTCTTCTACAGAACAAGGAGTTAGGGGTGCCTGGGTGGCTAAGTTGGTTAAGTGTCTGACTTTGGTTCAGGTCATGACCTCAGGGTCCTGGGATCCAGCCCTGCATTGGGCTCTGCACTCACTGAGGAGTTTGCTTGTCCCTCTCACTCTACCTCTCCCAGCACTTGTGCTCTTTCTGCCTCTCTCTCAAATAAATAAAATATAAAAAAAAAATAAAATTGAAAAAAGTGAGTTAAAGATCTCTTTATGATATATATATAGAAATATTAAGAGCTATATATATATAGAAATAAGACATTCAAATTATATTTGGGTATTTAAAGGATTAGTTTTAAAGAAATTACAGTAGAGTTGGTTTTCAAGTACAAATTATATATGATAGAATCTTTTAGTTTTTTTTATTAAATTGATCAAACTTGGAGAATATTTGCAAATGAGCAGTTTAACATGTTTGATAAACATGGTGTAATATGTCTAATTAAAAGACATTTGTTTACCAGACTGATGATATTTTAAATTATTCTGTAAGGTGCTGTAATATGAGGGAGTGCCATAGTTTCAACATCTTACCGTGCTTTTAGAGAGAGATTCCAGACCTGGGGATATTTTTATACTTAAATATCAGTATATTTTTAGAATGTGGTAGTTTTTCATAGAGGACCTTACCAGCTAGCAGAATGATTTAAAGTGAAGTGGGAGGAGGAAGAAAGGAAGAAAGAAAGAGAGTGAGTCTTGGAATCTATGGAAAGAGCAACAATGAGCTCTAGTGGCAAGACGTTATAATGTCAAGCAAGGGTGAAATTCAGCAACAATAAGACAGTCAGCCTTCTCTTTATACATCCGGTAAAGATTTCTCAGTCCTCCAAATGAAGATTAATTTGTGGAAATAAGCATTCCTCTAAATCAGAATCTCATTAACTTCAGCACAATATTAACTACCTGGGTAGGATATCTATAATTTATATATTACGTATAATTTATCTATCCTAGTTTTTACAAAACAATGCCAACAAGATTATTCTATTAACAACATATTTTATGTTGGAGATGACATAACTTATACTGCATCTGATCGAGTCATTCTGAAGCTAAACTTGGATTTTAAAGGAGTATTGATTTATGTGCTGCGTACTTGATAATATATGTGAGCCGTCTTGTCCCTCTGCTCTACCATCTGGTTCCTTCACACACACAGGCACAATTTTAAAATAGGAAGAATGCTTCTTTTCTCTAGATCTGACAAAACTGTATTTTACTTCCTCAATTCACGGCAGTGGCAATGTACAAGTATAATTTAATGAAATAATATAATTTAATGAACATATATCAGTCATCAGTTCAAGGACGTTTTGGTTTTTAATGTGTTTGCACAACTATGTGGGAGAACACGTTGTTCTCACAACAAAAGCAATTTTCTGTGTGTTGCTGTCCATTTGTCTCGAGATTATTTTAATCCCAGGTACTTAATCAGAATAGAGACTGACATTTGTGCCCTCATGTGGAATTTTTAAAACTCTTTATTTGTTGAATATTGAGTAACTAAAATGTGCCACAAATTATGATAGATGTTAAATGATATTATTCACATGCTTTATCGGATTTTCTCCCAACAGTAAATATCATCTTATTAACATTATTATCCACGTGTTTCTGAAGAGAACACTAAAGCTTAGGAGAGGTTAACTGAAACACAAAGCCAGGACATTTTAGATTTTGGATGGAACTCAGATAACCTGCCTCGAAATCTTGAGCTCTTATTGTGAGGAGCACTGAGTGTTGTATGTAGGTGGTGAACCACTAAATTCTACTCCTGAAGCTAATATTGCATGACATGGTAACTAACTGGGATTTAAATATAAACTTGAAACAGATCCTGAGCTCTGTCTATCACACCTCATTGCTACTGTCTTGGTTCCTTTTTAGGGCAATTCATCACAGTAGATACAGAAGAACAACTGTTACCAAATATGCTTTATATTGCATCAAACTTTACTATTTATAAGTTGTTCTCACATATTAATATACAAAATCCTCTCCAAAAACTCCTTGATGTTAAATAGGAATTTTTATCCCACTCATAACGTTTTTAAAAAGATACCAACTAACACATGAAAAATGATCGCAGCCTTAATCCTGAAACAGAACATAGCGACACATGCTTGTCTGAGCTACAGAAAGGTAGAGGGGAAAACCTTAGCTTAGGGATGATATTTTGTTCATATTTCTTTACAGCACTTCCAAATGCAAATCTAAATTATTCAGGGATTTTGATCAGATCCAAATGGGAGGAATTTTAAACATGGACAGTTCTGCCATATGGGATAACAGCATGGGGCACATGACAACCACTTCCCACTGGACAAGAGTGTAGAGAGCTGTTTAATACCTGCTAAATACATCAATTAAAAATCCTTACTACTTGTAAAAAATGCCATTTAAGAATCACATTATTTAGCAGCTGTTACATTACTTCCCCTGTAGAATTAGAGAAGTACAAATCCCACTTCAGTCAATTCTAGAGAGATTACCTGTCATGTTTTAACTAACAGGCATATTGTATCTCAAAAACCTTCTGGGCCAAATTTGTACATTAGCCTCAAGTTAGCGTTTAAGTCAAGATGCTTATATAACTTAGAATAATCAGATTTTGCATAAAGGAAAACAAACACACAAAAAGGAATAATTGTTAAACCCGGAGGTCAGTTATCCTGGTGGGGTTTGATAGTATTAATTCTGTCACAACCCTCTCAATGTTTTTTTTTTAATTTGATATACATATATATTGTGAAATGATTATCATAATGAAGTTAGTCAACACATCTATTATCTCACATAGTTATGCATGGTGAGAACATTTAACTCTACTCTCTTAGCAACTTTCAGATGCATTATACAGCATTGTTAAGTATAGTCACCATGCTGAATATTAGCTCTCTGAAACTCATTCATCTTAAAACTGAAAATTTGTACTCCTTGGCCAACATCTTCCCCTTTGTCCCATTCCCCAGACCTTGGCAACCACTATCTACTCTGTGTCTAGGAGTTTGAGTCTCTTAGACTCCACATATAGGAGAGATCATACAGTATTTGTCTTTGATTTACTTTACTTAGCATAATGCCCTCATTCATCCCTGATGTCACAAGTGGCAGAATTGTTATGAAGGAATAATATTCCTTTATAGATAAATGATAGATAAATAGATGGATACGTATGTATAATCTACACATTCCATTATATACAAACATATATTCACTTTTTATTTATTCCTCCATTGATGGAGACTTAGTTTGTGAATAATACTGCTGTAGACATGGGAGAGTGTGTATCTCTTTGGTCCTGCTTTCATTTCCTTTGGATATGTATTTATCCAGAACTAAGATTGCTGAATTACATGAAAATCAATTACTCTGATACACCATATTAACAGAGTGAAGGATAAAAAAGATATGATGATCTCATTTAATTCAGGAAAAACATCTGAAAAAATTCCACATTCTTTAAGATAAAAACTCTCAACAAACTGAGTATAGAAGGAATGTACCTCAACGTAATAAAGGCACATGGGACAAGCCCACAACTAACATATTCAACAGTGGGAAGCTGAGATCTTTCTTCTGAGATCTGGAGGAATACAAAGGTGCCCACTTTCAACATTTCTGTTCAACATAGTCCTGGAAGTCCTAGCCAGAACAATCAGGCAAGAAAATAAATAAAAGGCATTCAGATTGAAAAGGAAGAAGTCAAACTATCTCAGTTTGCAAATGACATTATATAGAGAGAACCCCAAAGTCTGCACCCCCCAAAAAAGAATAAATAAATTCAGTAGTGTTACAGGATATAAAATCAACATACAAAAAATCATTTGTGTGCCTTTACATTAACAATAAACTATCTGAAAAAGAAGACAATTTCATTCACAGTAGCATCAAAAAGAAAAAAAATACTTAGAAATAAATTTTAACAATCAGGTCAAAGATTTGCATATGGAGAACTACATGACTTTGATGGAAGAAATTAAAAACAAACAAATGGAAAGAAAAATGTCCCATGATCATGGATGACAAAAATTAATATTTGTCAAATGTCCCCCACCCAAAGCAGTCTATAGAATCATAGCCATCCTTATCAACATTCCAGTGGCATTTTTCACAAAAATAGATAAAAGAGTCTTAAAATTTTTATGGAACCACAGAAGGCACCAGTCAAAGCAATCTTGAGAAAGAAGAACCCTCTGAATTCTTACTTAAAAGCTTTCATTTAAAACTAAGTGTGTCACTGCATTAACAAAATACTCGGTGACATTTTAAGCATAGCAAGGAAAGATTCTTTTTTATGGAATTGATTCCCAGTCACCAGTCTTCTTGATCACCAACAAATGCTTTTGAACAACCCCCTGGTACAAGGTACTGTGATGAGGGAAAAAAGTAGCTCAATGCTCTTTTCCCTCACCTTATGCTTAGCTCGTAGAGAAAGACAAAAGCCAGTTGGGAGAATGGCCAAGCTGAAGTATTAACTTGTCTATATGGGAAAGTTTTATTTTTTCTTAAATATTCCAAATAAACATAGGTGAATATATATCCCTTCAGTATTGATTTGTTTAGAAGTAATTTACTTTATTTGTGCATTTTTAATCTAAAAATACTCTAGTCATCATTTGAATAATACTTCTTAACATGCAGTTCTTTGAAGCTCGTTAATTCTCAATATAGTTAAATTTCAGAACAAAAATATAGAATATTTTTGGTTGGTTATTACTGGACCACAAATGAATGGTATTGCTTTATGCAAATTGCTCACTCTTTCATTATATCATATACTGTCTTTCTCTTATTAAGATACTGGGGAGTATCTGTAACTCTATTTGATAGCTAATTATTTTGATCTGCCAGATGCTAATTTAAATGTTTTTATGTTTTAGTTTTTCCAAAGATAATTAATATTACAGATGACCAATTATGACTTCTTCTAAATCATGTGAACTTATGAGCTGCCCCATTAGGTTCTTAGGTGATATTTTGTCATTTTAAAAATCTACTCTTGTTGAGAGCAACAGGTTATAAGCATCTAAGCCCTGTCAAAAATCCTTTTTTTCCCCTAAATTTTTAACCACCAGACTGCTGTGCTTATCATGATTATCTCTCAAAAATGTCTTTGCCTGTCAGACGCAGAAATGTACTGATATTTCAAGGACCCGAAATTTATATAGTGAAAATGAAGATTTTTATAATACATTGAAAATCTTACTGAGCATATTTTAAATTAAAAACAGAGTCCTACTGTCTTACAACAGATTTGTTAAAGCTGCATAAAACGCACAGCAATAAATCATCACGAGGAATAATACACACAGCTCTATTTAGACAGCAATACAGGTGAGGTGATTAGATATTCAACAAGTTTTCCTTCACTTGCACTTACCCTATCATAAATCAATTTATTCTCACAAAATAAAATCCATGTTCACAAACCACAGTTACTATGTGCTGACCACAATGGTTGTCTCTCCCCGGCTAGCACACTTTTTTTTTTATCAGAAATGCGGTGCGTCTAATCACTCTGATACACTAATTGATTGGAATGCAAGGATATATCTCTCTAAGCTCTTTCCACGGCAGGAGTGAACTGCCGTTTCTTTCTCTTGGAACTCTTAAGAAGTCCTCCAAGTAGGTGTGTGTCCAGGCCAGTTGATTTAGAGATGGTTCTGGAATTTTTTTATTAAATATTGAATATTTTATTCCAAATTATCTACTCTGACAGGTTATTGCAGTTGATCACACAATGCAACTATGGCAGCTCATTGACCCATAATCTCTAATGTCTAATAACCTAGGCATCACCTTATCATTCCAGCTAAAAACAAGATCTCAAAACAGATGTGACAGAAATTCTGACTGCACTTGGAATATGTTTCATATGTCTTAAAACTTTTCTTTAAGTATGAATGGAAATAATTGAGGCAATCCCAGGGCACTGTAGACTATTAATAATTCAGTAGTACTGATTGTGCAAGTCATGACGTATCAAGTAATAACAATCTGGCAATATTGATCTCCTCTAACAAGTTGCTCCAGGGCGTATCTAGTAGTTTTTACCACCTTTCAGCCAGACCACTTGCTTAAGGGCATTGAGATTTAATGGTAAAAGTTTTAATATGCTTTTTCTCTTTTGATCTCAAATGAGATCAATGAAGATTCATTCTCAGGCAGAATAGAGACTATTAATCCATTTAACACTAATTACAGGTGCAGATCTGTAATGAGAGAAGTTGAGTTTTAGATTAAACCGAGAGCGCATTTTTAAAAGGGTTCTTTCCTAAGATCAAAAAGGTCTGTCTTTGAAAGTGTTTCACAGACTTGAGGAATTTCAACGACAAATAGCGTTCCTTTTTGTCAGATTACCCAGAGTATCCCTACTCACTTTTAAGGTTGCTGGCAATTACACGATATAATTTAAGATGAAGAGACAAAGCTTCTTCCCAAAGAGCTGAAGTGAAGAATTCCTGGACTCAGCGCATTGCATGAATCGTGAGAACATGAGATTATCCCATGAAGGAGAAATGTTTTCACTAAAACACATAAACTCTACAGCTGGTTTTTCATATTAAAATGGTAAAATTGTTTTTGCTTTGTTAATAAGTACCTTATATGTCCATCAGCAGCTTCACTTAATTCAGTGGTCCCATTTGGAAAAGTGGCCCCCTCTAAAATCATACACAGTTATCCATGTGACCTGATGGGCCTAAAGGGGTGGGTCACAGAAGACTTCTGTAATTCCCAGGAAGTCTGACCCAGCATAGTCTGAGAATGTCAGCAGCAGATGGCTCCTGGAGTCTGCCTGAGCTATTGCTCCCTCAGGCTTTAAGACAGGTGTCTGATCATAAGTATTGAACAACAGAAACACCCACACTGCATACGTAGTACCGCAATTAAGGGTTTAGGCTTAGAAAAATAATTCTCAAACAGAATTATGATCAGTTTTTGCTACAAGTTACTGTATGTATTTGCTGCATTTTAAAGAAAGAGACAAAGATAAGTAGTTCTAGTTGTTGTGACTCTTGGTATTATCAATATTTTCCTCTTGAAGAGTAAACCTATCTTTTGTAGCTGTCATTGGTTTTTAGTAGAATGCATAAATTGATGTCTCGGTTGATGGCTCTAGGGAATACTTGAAGAACAAAACCTGAATTTGGAGGCATAAGTGAAGGACTTAGTTAATTTTTATCACTCAGAAGTTATTTGTCTAAGAGCCATTTACTTGTAAATTTTTCTTGGTTTTCTTATCTGTAATGTAAATAAACAATATATCTCTCTGGGAAATGATGTTAGAATTCAAGAAAAAAATTATGTGGATAACAGTAAATGTTAGAAAAACATTTATCACGTAAAAGCTTACCAGTAAATGTTTGCTGGGTTAGTATTGTTTTTTTTTTGATTGCCCCCAAATTTTGAAGTGCTCTTCCACAATTGAAAAATTTTTTTTCATTTTTTTATTCCACATAAGTTGGAATAAGAGCACTATAATTTTATAAACATACAACATTTATAAAATTATTATGAAAATTGGATAAGTGACATTCAAGGGAGAAAAATTTCAGACAGTTGAGGGTGGTATGTAGATATTCACATCCCATGACTGTGCCCATCGCTGGAGTGGTGTCCTAAGTTCCACTCAAAGTCCTCAGTAGCCAGAGAAGAAAGGATAATATTTTCCACAAGAATGATAAAGTTCACAAAAGGCAACACAAAACATGTGTTTAAAACAAACTTGTTCTTCTTCATGTTGAGAGACTTTTTATAAAGACTACAGAATGATCGTGAGACGTCTTTGAAAATATGTCTATAGTAAATACAGTAAATGGATTTCTCTGACTCTTCTTACAGGATCTCAAAAGTAGGTATTATAATAAGGTAACTATTTGAGGATCTAAAAATTGCAATAATTGTATTTTCTGGAACTTCCAAATCACTGTTTGCTGACATAATGTCATGTGCTAGCACTATTGTAGTCTCTTCTGATAATGGTGAGTAGAAAAGGTGCTATTTCCACGTGCACGGCGTTTAACATCTTTGTGGAATGAGGTGGAAGTTCACACATAAAATAACTAATGTGATTCCAAATTGAATTTTGATTTAAACTGGCAGCACGGTAGTAGTATGAAATTTGAACAAAGAGCCATAAGATAAAGTAGAACCGAATTATCTGTGTGGAAGGTGTTTGGTGGTTCCTTTAGCTAGGATTGCAGGAAGTACTTATAATTAGATGTAATTTAACCCAAGTGATTCACATAAACTGTAATGATAAGTACACATTGGAGTAGCTTTCAGGGAGAGAGAATGGAATATTCAAAGGCCCAGGGACAGAAATGAGATTGCTGTATTCAAGATAGAAAGGAGGCCAGTATGAGGAGACGATAACAGATGTAGGTAGATGGGCAGAATCAGGTGAATTTGGAGTAATAAACAGAAATCAGGCCAGCCTTTTAGGCCAATTAACATATTTATATTCTATTCTAACGCAGTGAGGATTTATTTGGCTATTTAACTCTTCTTCCATACGTGTTACTTCTTTCAAATTTATTTTAAGGTTTCGAATATATATTCTTAAATGTGTAGCATGGTAAATACTTGGAGAGTAGACATTCTGAGGATTTCCCCCATGGTTACAACAGTACTTTTGTTTTAATAGTCCAAATTGGTAATTCTTAAAATTTTCCTATCTTAAGTAAGAAAAGGATCTGAGTGACCTTTCACTTTATAGGCCCTGTAAACTGATCTGTGCTTGCTGCCTAAGCACAGAAGGAACTTGCTTAGCTGGTTAATCCAAGAAGGAAATTGACTAGTGTTCAACTCTGTGACAGATCTCAATGTAAGCATGCACTGAGTCTGCTCAAATACTACGATAGAGGTCATAAACGTGCTTGCCATTGGATGGATATAAATATACTATTTCATTATTATTATTTTTTTTATCAATGCTTCATCTATACTGACAGCAGATTATGTTTTGGGAAGTAGTTAAGGGCCCCTGGATGAACAGGCCTTCATCAAACTTTGTGATGCTGTTTAGGTCATCCGGCTGACTGAAAAGACAATCTAAGCCATATTTTTTTATTTTTTAATTTTTTTATTTTTTATAAACATATAAAGTATTTTTATCCCCAGGGGTACATGTCTGTGAATCGCCAGGTTTACACACTTCACAGCACTAACCATAGCACATACCCTCCCCAATGTCCATTACCCCACCCACCTCTCCCGATCCCCCTCCCCACAGGAACCCTCAGTTTGTTTTGTGAGATTAAGAGTCACTTATGGTTTGTCTCCCTCCCGATCCCATCTTGTTTCTTTTCTTCTTTTCCTACCTCCCCAACCCCCCATGTTGCGTCTCCACTTCCTCATATCAGGGAGATCATATGATAGTTGTTCTAAGCCATCTTTAATGTAAGCATAGGATGAGAATACACAGTTTTCATTACATGTTTGTTTTGATTGTTACAATCACCTTCATTCACAACTCCCATTTCAGAGGCAGCTTTGTCCATGTGAATCATTTACAACAGAGGAGGCTCCGTTGCTCGATGATAATGCACTTGGGCTTTGGAGTCAGGACTTGGGCTTGAATGTTAGTTTTGTCATTTACTAGTGACATTTAACGTGACGTTGGCACGTTGTTTAAATTCCCTGAGACACACTTTCTCATCTGTGCATTGAGTATATTATGGTTTCTTCCCAGAGATCATTGTGAGGATTACCAGAGATCATGCATGCATGGTTGTTTGGCATACAATAAGTGCTCATGAGAAATAGCACCTTTTTTGTCATCATCATCTTCATTGTGTGTTAGCGAAATATGGCAGAGGGGCACCTAAAAATGTTATTAGGTTAAAATGTTTCATGAATGGTAACAGGACTGACAATGCATTTTCAGTGTCCTTCCTAGTGCTATCAGGACACTTCCCAGTGATTTTTACAACTATCTTAAATTGACACAATCTCTAGAAACAAATACAATGGCACTGCTCTATTAGGCTATATAAATATAATTGTAGATTGGGCAGTAGCTTATCCGTGCAGTCTTTTCACTCATAGAGATGGTAAACTGGCCTTTCCTCTGCTTATTTTATTTTATTTTAGATTTTATTTATTTATTTGGCAGAGAGAGACACAGCGAGAGAGGGAACACAAGCAGGGGCAGAGGGAGAGTGAAAAGCAGGCTGCCTGCTAAGCAGGAAGTCTGATATGGGGCTCAATCGCAGGACCCTGGGATCATGACCTGAGCCGAAGACAGACGCCTAGTGACTGAGCCACCCAGGCACCCCAGTTTATTAATTTTAGACCAAGTGAGTCTTCAGGGATTTCTTCTCTATACAAGGAGAATAAGCATTAAACAATCGGATATACTGTTGACTCCATTAAGACTGAGAACAACATGATCTAGTTTCAGGAACTACTTTTAAACTCTGGCTGCAAACACTTCGTCATTTTTATACTGATCATCTTAGCAGAAAAATAACATATAGCTCTCTAGGCAGAAATCCTCTTACAAAGTGCATAGACCTTGTGTACCTAGTGACAACATAGATGATAAATATGAAACAGACCCAGGAGAAAAATTCCCCAGCTTCCCTGCACCCATGGATCCATTATGCTGGCATATAAAAAAGGCCATGTGCTCTAGAAAATGAAATCTAAATGATCCATTCTTCATCGTACTCTCCATCTTTCATAGGTCATATGAACAACATTATTCTACCAAGAAAATGGGGAGTTCTAAGTATACATTGAAAAATTCCATTTGACCAGCATTTATTAAGCATGCACTATATGAAAAAAACTATGTATGGCATGAAGGGCTACAGAGATCAAGGCTATGTGACCTTAAAGCCATGTTCAAAAAATATCAGAGTACACATCATATGAAATGTTGTATTTTTAGTTAATCAGAAAAGATATAAGTCTCAAACTTCATTTTGGGCCAAAATTCTTGAAATTTGAAGACCAATAAATTTGTCAATATGCAGCTCCTTTACTGTAAAAAGTGATATACATATAGTCCTTCCTAACTAAATATTTTTAGTCTTGTAACTTAAGTATCCCTAAGTATTTAATGAATGTTATTGAAGGATACATGGGAAAACTGTTTGGAAATTACAATAGTAATGCTTTGCTTTTTAACTGGTGTGTTTGCAATAATACTTTAAATACAAAATTACAGTCCTTCTAAAATAACCATTTTTTATTTAAAAAACATATTTTTAAATATTTTAGCTGGTTTAAATAGAAGGCAGATAGCCATAAATGATTGGTAATGTATATAGCTGGCAAAAATTAAAGTTTACTATTCTTATACTATGTACTATTCTGTTATACTAAAAACATGTAGCCCAAAAATGCATCTTACATATAGTTTGATTTTTTAAATATTTTATTTATTTATTTGAGATATAGTCTGATATTTTTTGAGAGTTGTTCAGTGTTTTCTCCTGTTAGTTATATCATATTTTCTTCACATTCTGTCTCAAATCTATTATGAATTTGTGATCACTTAAAATTTCAAGGCTATGTAATTTCTGAATTCAAAAGATTTCTATCAATGATTTGTCAAAAGTTGGAAATATTTTAGAAAGAATAAGGGCCATGGCAAACTTTATTTTATGAGAAAAATTAAGAAGAAACGTATTGGAGAGGAAACTGAGTTTTTTAGAAGACATAAATCTTAGTTTTATTATTAGTCTTTTTGGTGACTTAGGCAAACTATTTAATCTTTGACGTACTAAATTCCCTTATTTTAATTTGAATGTTCTCCAGGAATATTTTACAAGCTGTCTATAGGAATTCTGAAATAATTGCAGTTTTTAAAAGGAAATAAGCTAGGGAAGATGTTGTTTGCTCAGATCTTGCTGTAAGAAAACAACTCATTGAAAGTGTCCCACAAAACCCCAGGGGTTCCCAGGATCTTTCAGAGGTCTCTCTATGATCAAATGTTTTTCCACAATATGACAAAATACTCTTTGCCATCTTGTCTGAATTGATACTTTTTTTCATGGTGCAAAACAATCATGAGTAAAACTGCTAGTGCTTTAGCATGAATTAAGGTAGTGAAATCAAACCTAACTAGTTACCATTGTATCTTCACCAGCATATAATAATATATTTTTAAAAGAGGCAGCTTTTATTTAAGAATTCTTTGATCAATCAGCAAAAAAAAAAAAAAAAAATACTCATTTCTAGAAATCTCAGCTTTTGAATACAAGTCTCTTAATATTCTAGCTGAAGAAATCCGAAGTGGAAATAAGTCATTTCGGCTCAATCCCCAATTTCAAATAACTTTCTTGAGCCAAAAGTATCACCAAGCATTATATCAAAAACTAGTGATGTGCTGTAAGTTGGCTAAGTGAACATAACATAATATAATAAAAAAAGTATTTGTGTGATTAAGTTGAGAGTTGAACTACCTGTTTTTTTTTCTTTTCACAAAAAGTCATTTTGCATTAAAAACACCGTTATTTTCACTTAAAAAAACACTGTTATTTAGACATAAGTATTTGGTAGCTGTTTCTCAAAAATTAATGTCAGCTTAAGGAAAAACGACAGTATTTTTCTCAATGATAACATTCAGGCTTTCAAGAGAGTATTCGAATTTTGGTAAAATAGTATCTTTCCATGTGAGCTTGACATCTTCCCAACACTAAAGATTTTTCTCATGAGATCTGTGGTGTATTAACAAATGTGTTTTTTAAAATGTACTACATAGTAAATCATGTCAATATTAATAGGTATATATTACTGAATGAAGTGGTATTTTATGGAAAGTTGCACAATATTTTGAAATAATGCATGATACTTTGAAATTATGCATAAATAAAAGATGCATTAAAAGGGCAAGATAGAATATTGGATTAACATAGAAGCATACAAAAAATAACATAGCAGCATACAAAAAGGATCTTCAATGTGATTTAAGATTCTTTCTTAAGAAAGAATTGCAATTCTTATTTATGGAAGTAATAATAATATCCATAATTATCTCAAAAGGCTTTTAAATTTTCTTCCCATTTCAAAAAATGCATTTGCATTAGGCCAGATTTACTCTTTATATTTAACTGAAATATATTACAGCAGATTCAATGCAGAAGCAAATATGAAAACCTAGTTGCCTTCTAATAAGCTAAGTATTTTAAAAATTTGTAAAAATGATGCAGTAATTGTTGTATTAGACAATGCAATTATTTGTTATTTTTCTTAATATATTATAAATTAATGTGTAAAAGAACTAAAATATTTTTCAGATTTCTCAGGTTTTATTTTTAATTCATTTAATTCAATTTAAATAGTAATAGATAAAAAAAGCAAACAAGCAAAAGTTGTTTAGGGTGCTTAATGATTTTTAAGGGTGTAAAAAGTTCCGGGAACCAAAATGTGTAAGATATACTACTTTATTTTTATTTAATTAATTAATTAATTATTTATTTATTTTAAAGATTTTCTTTATTTATTTGACAGACCGAGGGAAATCACAAGTAGGCAGAGACACAGGAAGAGAGAGAGGGTTAAGCAGGCTCCCTGCTGAGCAGGGAGCCTATGTGGGGCTGGATCCCAGGACCCTGAGATCATGACCTGAGCTGAAGGCAGAGGCTTAACCCACTGAGCCACCTAGGCACCCCTTAGCTTAACCTATGTTATTAACGCAACCTCCAAAAAGAAGAAACGCCCTAAAAAATAGTGGGCGTCTTGGGTCTATGAGTTGCCATGGTTGTTTTGGGCAACTGCTGCTAGCGCTAACATATAGATACTTCATCCTAGGTACTGTTGTATTTTGCATAATTTGCATATATTATGTAACTAGACCTTCCTCCAACACATTGGGCTGAGACTTATAATTTCCCCTATTTTACAAAGAGGAAATTAAAACACAAATATCTAGATTAAGTAGCCTTCCACTATATATATATATATATGTATATATATATATATGAATCATATATGAATCACAATTTATTTTTCATCTGTTTGACTCCAGATCATGTTCTTATTTACCACATCCTGCACACAGAAGAAATACAGTCTGTCTCCGGGAGATTGCATGGTAGTTCAGTTTAAACTTGCCTTCACAATAAATTCCAGTACTTAGACTCAATGGCCACTTGATAATTAATCACTTGATTTGAAATAAATTGCTCACCGTAATTCAGTTCATGAAATAATCATATGAATGTAGTGGACATGACTTGGTCTTCAGTGGCCTGCCTGAGGGCTGTTCTAGGGAGATCTCGAGTGGCAGGAGGGACTTCCCCCACGCACACCACTCCCCTTGTCACCAGCACCTCTGCTCTGGCACCCAGGAGCTATGTTGCCCAGCAGAAAATTTAAAACTTCACTTTTGTATAGCTCTTTGGCATTTTGATAGAAAACTTATGAGCCATACACTGACATCTCATAAAAAAATGAAATAAGATTAATATCTCATATGAAGGAACTGGAACATGCAGACGCAGCCCCAAGCTGAGAATGGACTTCTCCTTTTCCAATTATTAAAGACAGTGCTTTCCTCCATTCGGGGTTGCCACTGTTAGCCCCACTGGGCCTGTTTCCTTGTCTGCTTCACACAGGGTTAGAAAAGTTGATGCTGAATTAATTCATTTCAAGCCCCATTAGCTATGTACTAAGCTAAGAAAAATAAATTCCTTTTTTTGACAGTACACAGTAGATACTGGTACAAAGTCCAGAGAAGCTTGGACTTTATTTATTTAAGAGTTTATTTATTTGTTAGAAAGAGAGAGACAGAGCACACGAATGGAGAGAAGGACAGAAGGAGAGGGGAGAAGCAGACTCCCTTACTGAGCAGGGAGCCCAATGCAAGGTGGGGTTTGATCATGACATGAGCCCAAGGCAGATGCTTCACCAACCAAGCCATCCAGATTCCCTGTAAAGCTTGGATTTTAAAGAATATCCAGAAATACACTCTCTTTGAATTATTCTTAAGGGAATTAAGAAGTTAAATGTGTGATTTCTATATAGATTTCTTCCTATCCAAATGATTTCCCCTAGCGATGATTAACTGTTTTTGTGTATGTCTATACATAGACTCTCATGTGCTTTCTAAATTCTCATTATTCCCAAACTCATTCTCAGAATAGTCCATGACAGTGTTATGAATATCTTTGGTATGCTTCCTTTCCTGCAAAAAGCATCGTCATGTCCCTTTCACCTTATAAAAATGAGATATGTTACAGTGTGTCTTATTAGAATAGAATTTCATGGAGTGGTCTGTGAGGTACAGGCTTGAAGACATAGAAACTATCTTAAATTCGATTCTGCTATGTCACGTTAACCAAATTATATAATTTTTCTAGCATTTGTAAAAATATAAATGATAAAAAGGAGCAAATTGATCATAAGGTATTCAGTGCAGTGTCTGGAAAATGGTAGGGTTTAATACCATAATAACAATCTTAATGATAAAGAATTTTCTCTACTTATTCACCTGTTAGCACTTTATGCACATGAAATGTGTAAACTCTGGCAGTCAAAATAAATTCAAGGATCCTGCTTTTGGAAGATGGCTCTGACCTCTAAGATGGAGGTTAGAAACTGAAATGGAATGGGAAAATCAGTTTTCCTGATTTTTTTTTTTTTTATTGTGGTACTTCAAGAAAATGCTTACCTACTCTAAACTAATAGGAAGTTACCTTAATAATGTTAATGTTTCAGGCTTTTTTCTCATGTAGTACTTCTATAAATACTGAGTTACTTTGAGGAAACTAAAACAATCAGCTATTAACCTCTTCATCAACTAGGAGCAATTAATTAGAAAAAACTAAATTGGATATTATTGTGGAGTATACAGAAATAGAAATTACTGGTGGGCTTAGCTTTGAAAAGTAAAGCATATTATTAATATCAAATACATTAAAGATCTCAAATTTTAGACTGGAAAATTTCCCTTTTATATTTTCACATAATATAGATTAGAAAAACATAAAATCAGGATAATTATACTCAAGGAATATATATCTATATCTATATATTCCATATGTATAGATATATATGATCTGACTGTAACATACATACACACATCCTAAAAGGAATTATCTTTGGAAAGAGTATAATTATCAGTGCAGACAAGGAAATTCCTACAAAGATCAAATTTACCTATTGTATTTCTTAGTGTGTACAACATGTAAAAAATACATACTTGATTTTGAGGATGATAGATGAGGAGTAGTAAAATATGTTATCACTAACATTTACACACGTATGGTATGTAATGCCGTGTAGAGCAGAATTTTAATTAACACTTCATGAACTTAATGGAAATTATAATTTATGTTTGTATCAATATTCACTGAGAAGAATGCCATTAGGTTTGATTTGTTTCTTTCCATGCCTTTACCTGGCGGTTTGTGTGCTATCACTTTAATCAGACTAATTTATTGTCTCTCTTTTCTCTATATATCATTTTTAAGCATTCTGGAATACCATGAGATGTGCAGAAGTAGTACTATAGGCTCCGTTAATTAAGTCTTTTTTAACATCCTCGTGCTTTTTAGGGGTTTCTATCACTTATTCACTGAATATTTAGGTTTGTACTAACAGGAGGATTTTATTTCCTCGAAGATAACAAGATCTAGGAATTCCTCAGTGATTTTTCTGTTGCCATATTTGATACACCCTAGATTGTCATCATAAATAGGTTTTCTAAGGCATCAGCCACAATTTATAGTTTTCCTGTATTCCACACAGGCCCTGGCCCATAGCTTGTTTATTCAGTTGTTGTGTGCTCTAGGGGGTGCTCTGGCAGGCTTTACCCTAAGTACTGAGTAAACACAGATAAAAGACAAAACTCCCTGCCCTTAGAAATTCATAGTCCAATGGGTAGTAAAAAATCAACATGCAATTAAAATGAAGTGTGATCAATGCACTGATAAAGGTACAATGAAGTGATTTGAAGGCCATTCCCTGGATATATATATTTTCATTCTTTTTCTTCCAAATGGCTAAAACAGGCTTTCCTATTAGGGAAAATACTGAAAAAGAACTCTGTCCATCTCAAAGTTTCTGGCAAATTTTTTGATGAAAAATACAAAATTTGAGGCACCTGGGTGGCTCAGTCGGTTAAGTGTCTGCCTTCGGCTCAGGTCATGATCCTGGAGTTCTGGGATCTAGTCCCGCATTGGGCTCCCTGTCTGGGGGGGAGTCTGCTTCTCCCTCTGCCCTTCCTTCCTATTGCTTGTGCTCTCTCTCTCACACACACACTGTCGCATGCTCTCTCCCTCTAAATAAGTAAATAAAATCTTAAAAAAAAAGAAAAATACAAAATTTTTAAAATTCTTTTTCTTCCAAATGGTTGAAAAGTTTTTGTCCTCATGTGGAAACACTGTAAAAGAGCTTTGTCAAAGTTTCTGACAAAAAGAGAGAAACCTGGCCCATGAAAGAGATGTAGAGCTCTAAGTTGGGATAATGGATAGCAAATTTGAAACTGGAAGCACAATACCATTAGTGAGTTCAGAAATCAGTGATGACTTATTCAGG
This sequence comes from Mellivora capensis, assembly GCA_004024625.1. Lineage (NCBI taxonomy): Eukaryota > Metazoa > Chordata > Mammalia > Carnivora > Mustelidae > Mellivora > Mellivora capensis. The sequence continues at coordinate 48,289 of PISX010002479.1, read as the reverse complement.
ACTGGGATTTCCAGGGAATATCCAAAGAATTGCTAAGGGCAGATGATCGAGTAACTTAGGAGGAAGACCCAGTAGCTCTCAGGCTCAATATGATTTAAGTTTGAGACAGCCCAGTTCCCTGGTTTTGTCCAATGCGCTTCTGCTGAAACTTTATTATACTGTTCACGTACCTGGGGCATTTTTTAAGGTCCTTGGGCGAGGAGTGATGCAGAAGAAGGGGAGTCACCAAAACAAATAATAAATATTTCCTGACTTCTAGGATGGAATCAAGACAAATTAACTGATAAGGACCATACTAGTCATATGACTACTGTGAAACTCTGATGTATTATAATGTGCAAACTGTAGAAATTTAAAGAGAAGCTACTTTACTTTTGTCTGAATGGTTAAAGAAGTCTTGCTGGATAAAATGTTCTTGGAGGCATAGCTTGTGGGATAGGCAGGTCTTAGTAGCCTAGAATACATGTGCAACATAATTACCCATGCAAATATGGTAGAATTAACACCACAATAGAAAACAGCATTTTAGACTTGGGAGTCTTTGGAGGTTCCTGTCCAATCTCTTTGATACAGATGAGGAAACCGGGATCCAACCAAGTGACTCAGCTAAGGAAACCCAATTAGTTAATAAATAGGAGTCATAGGACCATTACTCACATTCCTAATTTCCAGTTTTGAGCCTTTTCACTTATTTTCCTCCTTTACTTTAGTTCACTGATGAATTCACAAATATGCAATTTTTCATGAACAACCATTCAATATTATGTACCTCTAAGGTCTTTTCATAGGTTATGAAAACTCATAACTTACAATTTATAAAATAAAATATTCATAAAATATTAAGACTGCAGACTTAGTGTTTAAAAATATACTGTACTCTAGAGTCATATAATCCAGTCCTAATGATTTTGAACTACACTATACGGTGACCACTATTAGCTCCAATTTATAAAAAGGATTTGATTCTTCCCAAGGCAATGAGAGTAAATCCCCACACAATTTCTTTGTCTGTCTTGTTCTAAGCAATTTAAAGTCGTGGATTAATAAATGAAATATAGCATTCTTTTGTGGCACTGTGCAGTGTAAGGTGAAATAAATTGAAACAAATAGACTTAATTTGCCACAGAACTCCTGTCATTAAGTGGCTGGGAGTTTTGTATTTTACCACTGAAAAGATAGGTAGTGAAAATAAGCATTTAGGACAAATAATTTCAGCATTAGGATGTATTTTTGTCTTCCTGAGCCCTCTTAAGCATAATAATTTTTAGTTGTTTTACTTGTGTTTCCAGACAGATTGGCAATGCCATCTTCAGATGTTGATCACGGTGATGCAGGCAAACGCTAAAAAGTAAGTGATTGACTTTTAATATGTTGTTTCAGTGTATGGATGTTTTGGTTAGACTGACACATTTTAATCTCCAAATGGCAATCATGGTCCCTATGGGCCCCCAGATTTATCTAGATTTATCTAAATTACTTAACTGCATACAAAGACACGTTCAGTAACAATTCAAAATTAAAAGGCTATTTTTAAATATTAAGGTACAGTCACTTAATCATTTTAAAAATTATATACGGATTTGCCAGGACATGAACAAGACATTGTGTGACATAGTAGTATACTATGTAATTACCAGTGACTCACGGGAAAAGAAAGGTTGATTTACTACATCAATGTTGTTTTTAAAAATTTTTTGGCCTGGAAAAGGTATAGAACAATAATGAATTATTTAAATAATCTTAGCATGTGTTTGTATAGAAGTGCTGAACTTCGAGGAAATTTTGCCAGTAGTGGCTATTCTCCTACATGAAATTGGTGGTGATATGTTACATTTTGTTACTTTGTATTCGATTTACTTGGGTTTTGCATTTCTAAAAGAGTCAGGAGAATTAGTTTAAAAGTACTTTTAAATTTGCTACATTAAAATAATGTTATAATGAAAATAAGTTAGTTGAAAATGTCCATGAGAATATTTTATTAGGTTCATGCAGTCTTCACATTTTGAGTAATAAATATATGTTTATCTTCAACATATTTAAATATACATTAATGTTACTGTTAATTGTGATAAGTTTTCGGATTCTAATAGAAATATATTTAGTGATATGAATGATGTTTTGATTAGATATGTTTATCATGACAAACAGTACCTTTTATTTATTATTTATAAAATATTTGGGAACAAATAAAGTTAAATTGTACAAATTTATTTTTAAACCCCTAGCAAGATGGTTTTTATTAGTTACAGTCTGTTAATTATTTCTGTTGAATTATTGTTATAGTTGATTATAGCAATTGGCTTTATAACTACCCTATAATAAGCCTTATTTGATGATAGTGCACTGTTTAGTATACTGCTGGATTAGGTTACAAGTGTTTTTTCTGATACTGTTTGCCTGAATGCTCGTATTTGAGATGAATTTATAATATTACTTTTTGTATTTTATTATCAGTTTTAATGTTACAGATTATATTAAAATATATGATCAGGCTTTGCCATTTGGGATTTATGATCATAAAATTAATTGCAAAGCATTTCACCTTTTTATTTATATTAGACTAGATGATTTGACATGAAAATGGCACTTTAAAAGTATGAGAAAAATTTCATGGTGCCATTTTTGGATACAATTATTTAACAGAATTAATTTATGAATGCCATATTTATTGTATGCATATACTTTGAGTACTCTGTTTCTTCTTGAATTTATAATTACTCAGAAATAAATATTTCAATCTTTAAAAAACCTCATTAATTTTTAAATAAAAAAGTATTGTGGGGTGCCTGGGAGGATCAGTCAGTTAAGTTTCTCCCTCAGCTCAGGTCATGATTCCGGGGTCCTGGAATTGAGCCCTGCATCACGCTTCTTGCTCAGTGGCGAGTCTGCTTCTCCTCCTCCTTCTGTGTACACTCTCTCTCTCTCTCAAATAAATAAATAAATCTTTAAAAAAAGTGTTGCTGTATCTGCTTTTTAATACCTTTCTAGTGCAAAAATCACATCCAATTATTAATCTTTTTCTGTTTTTAAAATTGTCTTATTAAATACCTCATTAGCTATGTTGAATCTTTTATTTAAAATATATGTAATATTGATGTGTTTCAAAGAGCAAAAAATTACCACAGGTTTACAATTTTTTAATTTCACTTTTTTCTATTTTATTGAAAGTTGGTTTGGGACAGTGTGCTGTTTTCCTTTTCATTTGTTGTGATTTTATTTGTTAGTAAACTGGTTTTGCTTCTGTTACTACTCTAAATTTACTGTGCTACTTACAGAAAATGAAGACTGGCTAGTTTCTGACTTGGAAATTTACTGGAAAATTACTTCGTTTAAGATTATCATGTATATATAATTGTTTTAAATAATTTTACTGGTTAAGGAAAACCAGACAGGAAAGCTTATCATGTGCTTAGAACACAGATTGGAAGAGCACTCACAGTTAACTATATGTCTGTGATTTTATTTTTTAAATCATCTGTGTTCTTGCTTTTGTCTGTTTTCCTCCAACCTGAGAGTTGCTAAGGTTCCATTCTTCTGTATCTGGTGCCATAGTGTTACCTACGGTGCCACATCATCAAATGTTCAGGTTTGTAAAAGGTGAGCTTCCTGAAATGAATTAGAAAAACTGATGACTGGGGCTCCTGGGTGGCTCAGTGGATTAAGCCTCTGCCTTCAGCTCAGGTCATGATCTCAGGGTCCTGGGATCGAGCCCCGCATCTGGCTCTCTGCTCAGCAGGGAGCCTGCTTCCTCCTCTCTCTCTGCCTGCCTCTCTGCCTAATTGTGATCTCTCTGTCAAATAAATAAATAAAATTAAAATAAAACTGATGACTTCATATTTAATTTGGAATATTTTACTCATAAATATTTAGCAAATGCTATGTATTGTAAATATTGCCTTGTAAGTATCTAAAAGGTTCATTTCTATTTAAATTTTACTTTGAATTATAAGATACATGATTTGTTTTATTTTCAGTTTTTAAACAGGTAATGCAATGAGCATGAAAAACTACATGTAAGAACAAAGGAATGTTATTTATTGAATTATGTTTTCCTTTTCTTAGGATAGTGGCTTACAGAAATTTGTAAAGAGAGTGGCATATCTTTAATTGTAAGCAGAAAGACAGAAAACAAGAAGGTGTGGATTAAAAGATAGTTAAAAAAAAAAAAAGCCTGTGCTTGCCATTATAGCTTAGCCATGATTGTATGTGAACTATTAGTTGAGCTCTATGATTCCTTGTTAGCAAAGAAAGAGAAATCTTTCAGTTATCTGAATAACTGTGTCCATAAGATTAAAGAAAAAAAGAGCAAACAAACAACAACTACTTGCTTACAAGAATTAAAGCTGTTCTGTGAACTTACACCAGAGGGAAATTAATCTCAGGATACCCTAACTGACGTGAGGGGTTAAGGGGAAAAGGAACTGTGTGACTGAAGGAGCAATATTCTCATCATCTCTATAGTGAATTTTATAGGACTGTTTTTTAGAGCAGCCTTCAATATAAATCAATGAACTTTCAAATCAGTGAGAATGTTTTTATCAGAAGCCAATACAATATACCCAAATGTGGTGTGAGGGTCCTGCAGAGTGTTGTGGTCACAAAAGCTGCCTGAGATTTATAGACAACTGGTTGGACTTGGTCTGTAAAACTGAGAGAATATGATTTCCCATGGGTCAGTCAGATTGTAGTGCTCCAAGATCAGCTACCCTAGACTCTTCCTTCAGGTGAGAGAATCTCTCCAAGTCGTTCTGAAAGAGGATAAATAATTCTTGGCCAAAGTGACATTAGACAGCTGGATCTTTGGGAAGTTTGCTTGATGAGAGGAATACCTTCATGCCAACCAGAGAAGATGGGGGTGGGGGGACTGCAGATTGCTCCTTGCCTGACTGTGATGAAGAGTTAACATACAATATTGTGATTACTACAACGTTCTGCCTCCTCTCTAAAGTTCACTTACTCCTAAAACTTCTTTGTCAGACTGATTTTCAAACAGAGAAAGCTTCTCCTTAATGAATTCTACCAAGGAATCCCATATGTGATTTTGCAGAAGGGAGAACTGTCACAGTTATGAGCAATACTTCTCAAATCGTGTTAAGAATATATCACGATGAGCTCATTGGGGTTCAGAACTACAAGAACATGGTTATTGGATTGGCAAGACCCAAATGGAGGTCAGGTGTCAAGCAGGGGCATTTTACAAATCTCACAATAAGAGTAGAAGTCAGGCACAGGGGTTTTGTGGTTTATTGGATTTACTTTATATTCCATCTTCTAAAACTCTCTATTTGATAATCCTTCAAATACTTAAAAGTGCTTCTTGGGGCGCCTGGGTGGCTCAGTGGGTTAAAGCCTCTGCCTTTGGCTCAGGCTCAGGTCATGATCCCAGGGTCCTGGGATGGAGCCCCGCATGGGGCTGTCTGCTCAGCAGGGAGCCTACTTCCCCCGCACTCTCTCTCTGCCTGCCTCTCTGCCTACTTGTGATCTCTGTCAGTCAAATAAATAAAATCTTAAAAAAAATGCTTCTTTTTACTCTGAGATCCTAAATTTTTCATTTTAGGCTTGTTTTAGATTGCACCATATGTTCACTTTTTCTGTCATTCTTTTGCATTCTCCAAATCTGAAATTCATTCATTGAATCATTGATTGCTAGAAATCATAGACTGATTCTTTCTATGACTGCTTTCATTATGTACATAACCTTGCACGCTTCTCTAAGTTCACATACATACCCACTTCTTGTGTGACTACCCCTGAGAGTGGAATTTGGGGCTCATAGGGTATATAGATTTTCACTGTTAATATATGATGCCTAACTAATTTCAAAAAGATACAGCAGTTATATTTCCACTAGCAGGATATGAAAATTCCTTTTATTTTATATAGTCACCAAAACTTGATATTGTCAGGCCGTCATTATAGTGATTTTGATAGATGTGTAATATTTTATCTCACTCTGTCTGTGTGTGTTTTCCAGAAGTATAGTTAAACATTTTACTGTATAAGAATACTGAAAGAGAATAGTGAAAAGAGTTTTATTGTATAAAAGTACTATTCAAAAAATAGAAATATTTAATTATTTCAAAATTTTCATAATTTTGTTACAGGAATATTTCATCTTTTTCATATGAAGAGTGCTACCAGTCAGAATTTGGTTGTGTTTATTGATTAGTTATATACATTATAAAACTCAATCTTGAGTCCTTTACTGGCAAAAAAAAAATTGGTATTTCCAAGCATGGGATGTTTGGATAATTTTTTTTTAAGATTTTGTTTATTTATTTGACAAAGAGAGAGATCACAAGTAGGCAAAGAGGCAGGCAAAGGAGGAGGGGGAAGCAGGCCCCCTGTTGAGCAGAGAGCCTGATGTGGGGCTTGATCCCAGGACCCTGAGATCATGACCTGAGCTGAAGGCAGAGGCTTTAACCCACTGAGCCATCCAGGCACCCAAGCATAATTCTTTTCTTTTTTAAAGATTTTATTTATTTATTTGACAGAGAGAGAGATCACAAGTAGGCAGAGAGGCAGGCAGAGAGAGGGGGAAGCAGGCTCCCTGCTGAGCAGAGAGCCCGATGCAGGGCTCGATCCCAGGACCCTGAGATCATGACCTGAGCCGAAAACAGAGGCTTAATCCACTGAGCCACCCAGGCGCCCTAATTCTTAATATATATATTTATTATCATCACTTTCAGTACCTTATAGAAATCTGTCATTGCAACATCATATATAGCAACCTACTATAGCACTTCAGTTCACTCAATTCCAGTTACAGCTTTTAATTAATACAGTGGAACCTTAAGTCTGGCTCAGTCGGGAGAACATGTAACTCTGGATCTCAGGGTCTTGAGTTTGAGCCCCATGTATGAAGTAGAATTTACTTAAAATAAAAAAAAAATTAAGTACAGTTAACCCTTGAACATTGCAGATTTAAACTGTATGGGTCTACTTATATGTAAATTGTTTTTAATAAATACAATACAGTACTGTAAATGTATTTTCTCTTCCTTACGACTTTCTTAATAAATACTTTCTTTTCTCTAGCTTACTTTAAGAATGCAGTATGTAATACTTATAAATTACCAAATATGTGTTAATCAACTGTGTATGTTAGTGGTAGGGCAGTCAACAGTAGGCTATTAGTATTACATTTCAGGGGAGTCAGAATTGTTCATGAATTTTTGGCTATGCAAAGAGTCAGCTCCTCTAGCTGCCACATTGTTCAAGAGTCATCTGTATTAATACTAATTGAGAAAGCAAAATAACTATTAAACAATTTTCATATTGTTTTAATTTAGAGAACAGTCTGCATTTCAGTATGAAACTCTGAAATTATTGGAATGTAGTTCAGGCTATTACTTTTACTTTCAGAAGCTAATTCCAGTGTAGGATATTAATCTAAATTGTTCTTGCCAAATAGGTTTCCCAAAGGTACAATTTGCCTGGGACTGAACAAATTAAATCAAACCTCTGCATGACTATTTGGGGAAGCCCTTTCAGAGAAACAGTGTAATGTCGATGGGCGGCGGGGGGGATGATTTTACCTTGGAGGAAATGAAATGGTCACTTTCTTTCAACAGTTCAAAAACTAACTTACTACCATAGCATGTGCTATGATACCCAATCCGTGTGTAGTAGACTCTGCACTCACATCACACATGCATTTGATGAAGGACAGCATTAAACTTCACTGGTCCGAAGCATTAAGTGAAAGAAACTTGCCCAGGCATTTGTACCTTCCAGTAGCAGTGTGGTATGGCAGAATTCATTGTCCCGGATCCCGAGGGTGCCGATGGCTGAAGGCACTCTCCTCAACCTTCTTGGATTCTTGCATTCCATGTTGGATTACCTTTTTTGAATTCCAGCATCCCATGACAGACCACTGGCTCATGGGGGTTATCTTCTTTATTCAATTTAGGCTCCGATAAACTGCCTTCCTACTGTAGTGTCCTTTCCACCCTCCCAGAGATCATCCAGTACCCTGAACCTGGCCATAATCTCTCTACCCCAGCACAGACAGTCTAATCCTGTGCAGGCTTTCAGAGTCAATGCCCGGGCACTTTCCTTTACAGTAGCCCTTCTTACTAAACTACACTGGGCTGCCTTATCATGCCTGTGCATTTACCACTTAGCACTTGACACAGCCCTCTGCACTCACCCACAAACCCCCTGCACAGGCATTCTCCCATGGGTTGTTTCAGTACCCTTCTTTAGGTGACCCACATCCCTCCTACACCTACACACACACACACACACACACACACACACACACTCCTACAGACACCATCTTCTGCCCCACCTAATGGCTTTAGACAGATTTGTTCAGGAAGGGAAGGACAAGGGGATGAACGGAAGAAATGGAAACGTAAGGAAAACGGATAAAGAAATGAGGAAGAGGACTGGATCTTACATTGTATTCTAAAAGCGCTTTTTTCCGTGACTTTTCTATGTTAGATTTTTTTTTCTTTTTGTTGTTCAACATGGTTTAAGATAAAGATCAAGTTTCAGGCTTCTTGGTTTTTTTTTGTTTGTTTGTTTTAATGTATTTATCCTATTGTTCTAACATCATTTATTAAAAAGTCCATACTTCACTCTTGATTTTGAAGAGCCCTTCTGTTCTGAAAGAAATTAACTTTCCTGAAAGACATGGGTCTATTTCTGTGTTCTCTATGTTATTTCTCTTTATTACTGTACTTTTATTACAATTCTTCATATTTAGTAGAATAATCCCTCACAGTCTGTTCTTATTAAATATCTTAGTTATTTGTGGTTCTTTGCATTTCCATATGTATTTTATAATTATTTCTAAAAGTACCCTCTAATACCTGCCTACAGAAGTTGAATTCTGTCAGATTTTCTTCTGAAAAATAACATTTTTTTTTAAATTTTTTAAAGATCTAGTCTCTGGCTTTAGAAATCTAAGTTGACACTCATTCTCTTTCATCATTTATATATATAATTGCTTTCCCCTTTGTCTCGGTTGAGAATAAGGATAAGGAAGGTTATCCTTATTAGGATACACTTCAGTGAAATTATCCCCTTCCTCAGAGGTTAAAACAAGTTTCTCACTCATAATACGTACACATCACTTGACTCCATATTATTTTCAATAGCCCACTGGCCACTATTATTTTCAATACCCCACTAGAATGCAGAAAAATTTACATTTTCTGGAGAAAATGTTCTAAAATTTCAGTATTAATGTACAGTCCATGTATTGTTGCCTAAACCCCTTTTTTCTCCAGTAATTTCTTAATTTATCTGTAAGCATTTTATAGCACAGCATTTTCCTATACTTGAAAAATAAACTGTATTATTACTAAAAATAAAATGAACTCCTTATTTTCTTCATTTAGACCTTTATTTGTTACCTTTTTTTTTATTCTAGGTGGTGTTCAGAATTTCTTTTCTAAAACTGTTTATAGAATTTATTCTTAGATTTACTTATGGAGTTATTTAATCTGGAATAAAATAAATGCCTAACTATAACTAGAAAACTAAGATTTCCTAACTTTTATCTCACTATTTATTCATGCCCAGATCACCATTTTTTCCCAATCACATTAGTAAGTCTTTGTTTAATAAATATTAGGATTCTTGGCTTTTTCCTGTTATATCTGCACATTGCCGAACAGGCCTCTCTGCTATTTTCATAGTCATTTTTATTATGAAGATATTCAGTCCGGATTTTGTCATTCCTAGCTTTCTTGCTTATTTTCATTTCACACATGTATCAGAAAACTTCTAAAGGTGTCTTTACTATCTATAACCTGGAGTTTGTGAAGTTCATCTGATACTAAGTAAAATATTCACTTTTTTGTTGGGCCATTAATTAAAACATTAAGCATTGGGGCCTGGGATCATCCTCGTTGGATTTTTAGTTTCTTGTTTTTTTTTTTTTTCCTTTTAGTTTGATACTGATTATAGTAAAAAAAAAAAAGAGCACAATATTTTGTCGGGTAGGAAAGAGTGAAAAAATATGGTACTGATTTTGTTCTAATCACACATATTTTTTAAAGAATGAGAGGTTTACTTACTATAACCACCAAAAGTAGTATATTCAAATAAAGTGACTTATTTATATTAGTGTGGTTTTGTCATAACGTAATTATTCAAAGTGTAATCCATGCATAAATCAAATTAATTAATACCATAAAACAATAGCCACAACAATTCCAATTTTTCCAGCAATCTTAATCAATAATATGAAAATGAGAAGACAAATGAAAATACAAAACCAGCCTCTGTCAAAGGAAAGTAAGCACAAGTAATCCAGAAAAATCAATTACCATATAAACTTGATTTACTCAGTAGGTGACACTTCATTATTATATTTGTTTAAGCACATAAAATTAATAGTAATTTTAAGCAGAGTAATTGAAAATACAAAGGAAATATATAAGTGAAATATTATGTTATTGTCCAAGTTCTTGATTATTTTTAGAAGGAGAGAGACAGAGAGGAAGAGAACTCACCTATGACTTTAAATTCTGAATTTTTAGTGAAACTGTATTTCAAAACTATTGTATAACTGACATTTTTTCTAAGTTTCTTTGGAACTGTCAAAAATCTGCATTATAAAGTAGTATTAACTGCTTACCAGTGTGATCCATTTTATATAAAAGTCTCTACATTACTTATGGAGATAACAATAATCACCCAAATTAAGAATCTGTTTGAAATCTAAGTGTCACTGTCTAGCTTTTGATCATGTTTCTATTTGCTAGGTACGCAAGGGCGAAACTTACAGTACAGTAGTTACTGCAGAACAGTAACTACTGGGGTACTGTGGTTTCAGATTTAGTCCATAACATGTCCACCATTTTAAATATTTGTATTAAGTTGTTTATTTTATTGCTGTACAGTTAACATACAGTACCATATCAGCATTAGGTCTACAATATGTGATTCAGCAATTCTGTGTATTACTCAGTGCTCATCATGGTAAGTGTACTCTTTAGTCCCCACCACATATCCACCCATCCTCCCACCCTCCAGTGTGTTAATTCTTGAATCATAGAAGTTCCATCAATACAAGCTATTATGAACAGATCATTATCAATTATTTTCTTTCTCATAAATGAAGATTTTCTTTGCCCAACTATTTCTTATTCCGATCCAGTCTGAGGCACTGATGATGTAAGTGGTAAATTTTACCTGAAAAAAAATTGCTTAATATTTGTAAGGAAACTATCTTATTGTATCCATTATTTCATTTGACCTATATTATTTGAGCAATTATTGTGATTTTCATATATGGAAAATATCCCAGAATGAAAAAAAGACACTAGTTTTGAATAATTGTGTTAAGATAAAATCATTAGAACTCTATTACTCCTGTTAAGAGATGAATATGTTTCCTATATTATTTGAAACTATGTTTTATATCTCTGTAAATGTTCAGGATGGATTGAATTAGCCAACAAATAAGCTAGAGGGAATTCAAGCGCTGATTAGAGGTGTTTGTGAGATTTGAGATACACTTATGTCTTCTCTGAGAAAAACCAGTAAAAAATCAAATATTTGATATGATATCTATTGTAAAGCACTATGAGGGATAAAATGAGATGTAAGATTTTGTCTTGAGTATCAATGAATTCATAGGTAAGGTGGAAAGATCAGATGCATGTTTTCTACATTTATGCAAATAAACTTCTTATCTTAAGCACATTAAAGTTTCATTCAGTGAAAGCTGCAAACATTGTAACCGAGTTTTGAATGAGAGGTATCATGGTTCCAGTTAGGGTGTTCAGTAAAAGCTTCATGGAAGGGTAGAAACCTGAGTTTCTCAGAAACTAATTGTATCGTGCCTGGCCTAGTTTTCAGCCAAAATTTTGCCATCAGAATTGAATTGAGACATCGGGTCTAGGTCAGGATATGTAGTTACTCAAAATGACAAAGGGTGAACATTGTCACATAGTTTAAGTATTTTTGTAGGAAACACTAATGGCCCATATACCAAAATTTTCTGGTACACCAAGATGTTCACAGGACTAGAAATGATAGCAGGGGAAAAAAAACAGGACCAGAAAGTGTAGTACAAGGGAGGGGCACATTACAAAAGCAACGGCAAAGGGCACATTATAATAATAAAAATGAGGGATGATAGAAAACTGAGATGGTTTTTGTTCCTTACCACCTATACAGTGATTCAGTAGCTGGGGTAGGATTTTTAAAAAAATTTTTTTAAAGTAACTGTTCTGTTTACATGGATCCCAACTGTTGCGTAAAACTTTATCAAGCATTTGAGAGAATCAAATCTAGCCATATTTGAGTATTAGTTCAAGCATTGAATTATGAGGGAGAAAGTTGAACTTTATTCCCTTGGTAACATGACCTCCTACACCCTCTGCTACCCAGCTTCCCCCCAGTTGGTAAAATATAGCAAAAGTACCATCACATCACATCAAGGATTTTGACAGAGCTAGTCAGGATAAAGAACATTTCCTTCATCAGAAAGAGTCCTCTTGTTGTCCATTCATAGCCCTACCAACTTCATTTCCCAGCCTTCCTGAACCCCAGACAACCACTAATCTTTTCTCCATACCCATAATGTTGTCATTTAATAATATGATATAAATGGAATTACACTGTAACCACTTAGGATTGGCATTTTTTTTAAGTCAGCATAATTCTGTGGAAATTCTTCCATATTTTCATACGTATCAATAGCTCATTACATTTTATTGCTTAGTAGCATTCCATCATGTGGATATACCGGTTTGTTTAAACATTCCTGCACCTAAGGCCATCCATCCAGGTTGTTGCTTCTAGTTTTTAACTATTATGAATGAAACTGTTGTTATATATTTATGTATATATATTTATGTATGTATATATTTATGTGAATAAGTCTTAATTTCTCTGGGATAAATGTCCAAGAATGCAGTTACTGGATCACGTGGTAGTTGAATGTTAAGTTTTATAAGAAACTGTCAGTTTTCCAGATTGTATTTCCACCAGTCATGTGTGGATGACTCAGCTGCTCTACATTATCACAGTGCATGGTAGAATCACCAGTTATTACAGGCATTGACATAGAGAGTGGAGTGGGTGACATTCATTGTGGTTTTCTCTCTTTTTTCTTTTTTTTTTTTGTCTTTTTAAAAATTTAAATTCGATTAGCCAGTGTATATGATATCATTAGTTTCAGATAGAGAGTTCAGTAATTCGTTAGCTGCATATAACACCTGGTGCTCATCACATCACGTGCCCTCCTTAATGCCCATCACTCTGTTACCCCCACCTTGTTGTGGTTTTAATTTGCATTACCCTATGACAAATGATGCTGAAAATCTTCTCATGAACTTACTCTTATATGTGTAATCTTTTCAGTGAAATATAATTTCATGTATTTTGCCCATTTTCTAATTAATCTTCTGGTTTTTTACTGGTAAATTTTTGATAGGGTTTATTTTTCCTGGACACTAGCCTTTTGTTGGATATGTGATTTGCAAATACCTCTTCCCAGACTATAGCTCTTAATAGGGATTTTCACAGAACAGTGTTAATTTTCACAAAGTCAAATTTATCAGATTTTTTCTTTTATTTAATGAATTATGCTTTATGTGAAGTCTAGGAATTTATTGCTTAAACCTAAATTCCAAAGATTTTCCCTTATACTTTTTCTGAAAATTTTTAGTTTTAACTTTGGCATTTATATTTTATAGTTTTAGTATTTATACCTAATGCACATGATGCATTTTTAGTTAATTTTTGTATAAGAAGGAACTTAATTTTTTCATATTCTCCAGTCTTTTCCAATTTCTCCAGCAACATTCATTGAATAGGCATCTTTTCTCCATTGAATTGATGTTGCTTTTTTGTAAAAAGAAGATCAGTTGGCATGTTTGTCTATTTATTGTTTTTCAGTTGTGCTCTGTTGATCTGTGTATATATATTCTTCTGCCAATAACACAATTTGGTAAACTGATACCTCCCACTTTGTTCTGTTTCAAAATTATTTTACATGTTCTAGTTCCTTTGCATTTCTTTATAAATTTTTGAATAACCTAGTCCTTAGTTATAAAAAATTCTTGCTGGGATTTTTATTATATGTCATTAATTTAAATTAAATTTTTATGTCAAATTGGAGAAATAGTCATCCTTGCATTATTGTCTCTTCTAATCCATGCACACTATGTCTCTCCATTTATTTAGATCATCCTTGATTTCTTTCATCAGTATTGTACAATTTTTAGTATATAAGTCCTGTATGTTTTTTAGATTTGCACATAAATACTTCACTTACTGAATAGATTGCAAATAATACTGTATATTTGATTTCAACATCTACATGTTCACTGATAGTGTACAAAAAGACAATTGATTTTTAATTTATATATACATCAGAAAATTTGCATATTAACCATTTTTAGGTATATAATTCAGTGTTTTCTAGCTTCACAATGTTCTACAACCATCATCACTAGCTACTTGCAAAACATTTCCATCCTCCCAAACAGAAACCCAGTAACTATTAAGAAACAATTTCCAGCTCTCTCCAACACCGGATAATCTCTAATTTACTTTCTGTCTCTCTATATTTGTCTATTCTATATATTTCAGATAAATGGAATCAAACAATATGTAGATCTTTATCATGTTGATGAAGTTCCCTTCTGTCCTGATTTTCCTAAGAGTTTTTTCTTTTGTTAACCATGAATACACATTGAATCTTGAAAACAAATCTTTTTCTGCATCAATTGGTATGATCATGTGGATTTTCTTCTTTGGTCTGTTCATATGATGAATTGTAGTGTTTGATTTCCAAATATTGAACTAGCATGGCATAAACCCTATTTGGTCATGATTTATAATTATTTTTATATAATGCTAAAATCTATTGCTAATATTTATTAAGCATTTTTATATCTATTTTATGAGGGATATTGGCCTGTAGTTTTATTTTTGTGTACTATCTTTGTCTGGTTTCGGCATCAGGGTAATACTAGCTTCATAAAATGAATTGTGAAGTATTCTTTTGTCTTCTATGTTCCAAAGAAGGCTGTGTATCATTGGTGTTAATTCTTCTTTAAAATCATCTAGTTATAGAGGATTTGGGGGGAGGGGTGTTTAAATAACATATTTAATTTCCTTAATAGTTGTAAATTATTCAAGTTATCTATTTTTGCATTGGGTGAGTTGTGGATGTTTGTTTTTCAAGGAATTGGTTCATTTCATTTCAGTTTTCAAATTTAACTGTGTAGATTTGTTTACAGCATCCCCTTATTATCATTTTAATGTTTGCAGGGACCATAGTGAGATCCCCTACTTCATTCTTGTGGTTCTTTATTGCAGTCAAATGGTTAAGGTCTAAAATCTTTGTATTTTTCCATGCAGCCCCTTTCGTGGTCCTTTGGCTAGAGAGAGGAGGCTTCTGTTAATGTTGATGTATTTTTTGTTTGCTTTTTAGGAGTGGTGGGGTGCGTGTTTCCGTGTGCACGCGCATGCATGCTATTGGTATTTCCAGTGTGCTGGCTTCTTCAATTCAAAGTCTGGGATATAAAAATATTCCCTCACTGCCCCCCCCCAAAAAAAGGAAAGCCCAGGGAATTCACCATGTGATTCCTCAATTCCCAATATCTGTAACTCCTCTCCATCATTTGTTTTATATACAATGTCCAGGTATTTGAGTCGTAGTAATAGGCTAAGGCATATCTACTCCTTCTTCCCAGAAGTATAAGCTCTATGAGTTTCTCAAGCCATATTTCAGTGGAATCTACCAGAGGTTATACTCCTCCTAGGTACAGGGTAATACTGTAGAGCTCTGTTTAAAAAAAAAAAAAAAAAAAAAAAAAAAAAGCCTTACAGTTCTGATCTTTAGACTAGGCATGACCTTTGACCTTCTGTGACATTCAGTTTCTTATTCGTGAAATAGGAATAAGTCCATTCTCCTCAGAGGACTTATATGAAGATAGATATTGCATCTTAAAAGCCTTGCATATGGTATAATCTCCTCATATGATTTTTAAAAAGTAAGTTTAATCAATTTTATAGGTAGCAGATGTTCACTGTAAAAAATGTGGAAAACTTACAAAAGCAGAAAAAATGCAGTCGACCTTTTTCCCAACACTCAAAATAATCCACAGCTAATGTTTTTGTGTATTTTCTTCTGGAAGTCTCCAGAGTCTTACTGTTCTTTCACACTATGACAATGCACTTCTTTAACAAGATATTTTAGCTTTTAGATATTCTTATGGCTTTATCTGTTAGGTCTACATTAAGACTTTTTTATTTCAATCTTTATTTTGACAAAAGATTCTTAGTAAACATTGTGTTTAGAAACACAAGCTACAGGGGTGCCTGGGTGGCTCAGTGGGTTAAGCCTCTGCCTTCAGCTCAGGTCATGATCCCGGGGTCCTGGGATCGAACCCCACATCGGGCTCTCTGCTCAGCAGGGAGCCTGCTTCCCTTCCTCTCTCTCTCTGCTTGCCTCTCTGCCTACTTGTGATCTCTCTGTCAAATAAATCTTAAAAACAAACAAACAAACAAAAAAACCACAAGCTACTTACAAGTACTAAATTTAAAGGGTTTTCATGGTCTGTACCAGAAAGAAATTTTTCTGTGCTGCAATTTGCATTTCTTAAGTGCATATGCATATAGATGTCGGATGCGGTGCCACATGTTGTGTCTTCGTAATAACCCCAAGAAGTAATTAATGTTACTGTCACCATGTAGGAGATGAGGAAATGTAGGATCAAAGAGCCCACATTTCTCTTGGTAATTACATGCTGAAAAAGTGATGGGGTTCATGTCAAAAAGATCTAAGGTCTGTTTGAAACATGACTTTTCACACAGCCACTCGAAGGACTAGGGAAGTGAAGGTCAGGAGAAACAAGGTACAACAGGAAAGCCTCCAGTGATGCTCTCAGGCATCTTTGATACAGAAACAGGTGATTCACAGAAGTTCACAAGGAAGCCACTTAAGCCATCAAGTCTGCTGGCCACATTTGCATCAAAACTGTTGCTGGAAAGCAGTGGCTTTTCCTTCCCTCTAGGATTCTGTGGCTCAAGTCATTTTTCTTATTTGTCTGTATTACCAATAGACGGGCATAGTTTTGGGCTCAGTTTTGGCTGCCACTACAATATTGTGAGAGGTAATTCCATTTCTTCATCAGATACAATCAGGTTCAGATCTCAGACCTCTGTTAGTTCATAGGCACAAACCCTCTTGAATGTAGTAAAAGCTGAATTTCCTTCTAAGGAAGGACTCTGAGATACTGCCATAAGTATGTTACTGCAGATCTTCCTCTTAGCCTTCCCCAAAATCACGTGGCACTATTTATCAGAATGGCTGTGCTCTGTGGGATAGGAAATGTCTCAACTCTTCAGAGGTTAATAGACAGTGGCTCTAGATTCTAAATTTCCCAGGGACACACTACTCCATTCAGGTCTACGAGACAGATGAGAATAGTATATGGTATACTTACATATTTTGGTAATATCCTTGGCTCCTGAATACATAATTAGCTTTGATACATTTTTCCTTCATTGGCATACTGACCCATCGAATAAGAGTAACTGGTACAATAATTACGCTATCAATTTTTCAAAGGTAATTGACAGTTACTAGGATAATAAAGATAAATATACAATAATAATTGTTGCAGTTATTTATTGAGCAGCTAGTCCATGGCAGGCCCTTTATAGGTAATTGTGAGGTCTTTAAACCACAATAGTTAATGAATTCTAAAAATGTTAGTGTGTTGCCTTTTCCTTCTTGGTTCAATAAATACAATTTTCTAAAAACTTACTTCTTTCTTATCACTATGATAGCCCTAAGAGGGAAAGTTTTTCATAAAATTAAACGGCAGTATACACTTCCAATCCGGTTGCTTCTCTAGCCTTCCCCCTTGGATTTCATTCATTTCTTTGTTATTCCCTAAAGTCTGGTTTATATCTTGCTCTGTCATTATTATGTTCAAAGTGAGCTTCCCATGAAATGTCAAGAATCGTCCTTAATTTTGGATGTCTTTTTTCTGCCACCCTGTCATCTTTAGTTTTTTCTCTATTCCTACCATTTAATACTATATCTCTACTACTCTGATAGTCATCCACTGATAATGTCTTTCAAGAAGGGAGAAATAAATACAGATCTCAAATATAAATCTCAGAAGAAGGAAACCTAAGAAAATTTTAGATAGCTGACATGTAAAATAATTGCTAAGGAATGTTTTTCTTTATATCAGATAAAACCTGTATATCAGGCATGAAAGAAGAGCAGCAGAATGGTAAATATCTGTACAAATATAGTAGACTTTTCTCCTCTTGCATTCTTTAAAATATGTTTTATGGTTGAAAGCACCAATTATAACATTACCTAATGGGTATATCAGTGGGTGTAGATATATAAATTACTTTAGTATAAATGGTGGGTACAAAGGAATCTATATTGTGGCAAAGTTTCTACATTCCAGACTGAAGTAGTAAATATTGATTCTAACTAGATATGTAGAAGTATGCACTTTTAATTACTGGAATGACCACTGAAATACATAAAAGAAACATTCTCAAAATCATGATACATAACATAAATTCTAAAAAAGTAGAGATCACTGAAAGATGACAGGAAAATAGAAATAAGGACACAAAGGGAAAACATAGAAAGCATTAAATGAAATGGTAGGTCTATATCCAAAGATAGCAATAACTATGTAACATATTAATAGTATAAACCCATTTTGTCAAATTTCTTTTTTTTTTAGATTTTATTTTTTATTTGACAGACAGAGAGCACAAGTAGGAAGAAAGGCAGACAGAGAGGAGGGGGAAGCAGGCTCCCCGCTGAGCAGAGAGCCCAATGTGGGGCTTGATCCCAGGACCCTGGGATCATGACCTGAGCTGAAGGCAGAGGCTTAACCCTCTGAGCCACCCAGGCGCCCCATTATGTCAAATTTCTTAACATGGACCAATTGTATGTTCTCTTTGAGAGAGTCACTTCAAATAATGCTAATTATGTGTTAAAAGGATGCAAAAAGATATATCAAGCAAGTGCTAATTAAAAGAATAATTAAGTGGCTATATTAATAGCAGACAAAGTGAACTTCACAGTGAAAAAGGAAATACTCAGGGATAAATGATAACATTTATCACATAATATAGTGATAAATTGATCAACTTAGCAAGGAAATATGATGATCCTAACTATGAGTACACCTTGTAACCAGGCTTCAAAATACAGCAAATGCTGACAGAAATGAAAAGGAAAAAAATAGACATCTATAACTATATTTAAACTATATTTAAAAACTACAATAATATTCTCTCAGTAGTCAATAGAATTGATAGAATATCATTAAGAAAAGAAAGAAAAAAATTAGCAACCAGCGGGATCCAATTCATATAGAACATACCACACAACAGTAGCAGAATACACATTCATCTCTATTGCAAGTAGATGATTTACAGATTGCCTGTATCATAGGCCATAAAACAAAACTTAGTAATTTATAAGAACTGAAATGATTCAAAATACGGTTGCTAACCATAATAAAATTAAACTGGAAATCACAGGCAAATCCAATCAGTTAGATATTAAGTGATTAAACTGGAAATCACAGGAAAATATCCAATCAGTTGGATATTAAGTGACACTTTCTTAAATAATCTGTGGGTAAAGGAGAAGCTTACAAAGGAAATTAGAAAATCTTTTTACTAACCTAAAATAGACACACTAAATATCAGAATTTGTAAGACACAGGTAAAGCAGTACTTCAAGAAAATTCCTGGGAATGCATGACTCATATTAGAAAAGACAGAGGTGTGAAATCAACAACCTAAACTTTCAACTAAAAAATGTGGGAAAGGGAGCAAAATGAATCCAAATCAAGCTTAAGGGAACAAATAAGAGTGAAATGAAATTGAAAACAAAATCAGAGAAAATCAATGAAACCAAAAACTAATTCTTGAGAAAAATCCCTAAATTGACAAACCTCTACTAAGAGGTACAAAAAACACTAGTTAGCAATACCAAGACCCCACAGACATGAAAAGAATAATAGATGAATAATGTGAAAAACTCTACACACATGAATTGAACAACTTAGATAAAGTGGAACAATAATTTAAAAATACGATTACCAAGACAGACTCAAGATAGTATGGATAAACTAGTAACCTTGTAAACATTAAAGAAATGGAATTTATTCTTTTTTTATTTTATTTTTAAAAAGATTTTATTTATTTATTTGACAGAGACCACAAGTAGGCAGAGAAAGAGGAAGGGAAGCAGGCTCCCTGCTGAGCAGAGAGCCTGATGTGGGACTCGATCCCTGGACCCTAAGATCATGACCTGAGCTGAAGGCAGAGGCTTAACCCAATGAGCCACCCAGGCGCCCCGAAATGGAATTTATTCTTAAAGATATTCTGAAAATAAATATATATCCCCAGGCATAGTATGTTTCATTGGTAAATTTTACAATAGAAATAACACCAGTTCTGCTCAATTTCATCCAGAAACTGAAAGATACAATATATTATAGATACAGATACAATATGCTATAACAATAGAACATTGTTATAAAGCCAATAATACTCTAAAATGAAAACCAAAAATATTACCAAAAAAATATAGAACAATAATCTTGAATAACAGAGACACCAACATCCTCCACAAAATACTAGCAATAAAATCCAGGAAGATATAAAAGGAGGGTACCATGGCCAAGTGTAATTCTTACAGTGAGGTAACACTGGTTCAGATTTCAGAAATTGATCAGTGTAAGCCACCAATTTAAAAAAGGAAAAGCCTATCAATAGATGCAGAAAAACATTGACAAAGAGTCACTATCAATTCATGATGAAAACGCTTAGCATCCAGGTTTATAATGAAACTTCTTCAATCCGATGAGTATTTACAACATATTTCCAGCAAATATCATGCATGATTGTGGAAGACTAAGTGCTTTCCCCCTGGGTTTGGGAGCAAGACAGGACTGTCTGTCTTACCACTTCTCCTTATCGTGGCACTGTAAGTCCTAGGCAGGGCAATAAACAAGAAAAATGAATAAAAGCATAGAAATTAGAAATGAAACTGTTCCTATTAACAAATGACATGATTATCTGTGTAGAGAATTCCAACAATATACAAAAACCCTTCTAAAACTAGTGAATTTAAGTAAGTGAAGGCTACAAAAACAATATGAACACATAACAATTAATTTGATTTCCAACTTCAAACAATAAACAATTAGAACTCAGAATTTCAAAAGTCAGAATATATTTATACACATACCATACAAATAACTCCAAACATTTAAGACCAAATATTTCAGGTACCAGAGAAGGCTTATATAAAGGAGAAAAATCCCGTGGATGACTTAGCATCATAAGAGGTCACTTCTTCTCAAACTGATCTTTAGACTTAATGCAACACCTGTGCAAATATCAGAGGTTTTTTTTTTTTTTTAAAGATACATAGAATCTAAAATTGATGTGGAAAAACAGAGGAACTAGATGAGCGATGATAACTTTGAAATAGAAAAAAGTTTGAAAACACAGTACCCAATTTCAAGAATATTTAAGAATAGAGTTACAATTATAAATAGTGTTAGCAAATGGATAAATGCATAGATAGATGGAACACTACAGTCCGGAATAGACCAACATAGTGATGGCTGTTCAGACTTTGACAAATGTGCCAGTTTGGGAAAATCTTACAACACTTGGCATAGCGCTCCATTTGCTCACATGTCACTGGGATCTGAAGCATGTCTTTGGTGTTGTCTACCTTGTCACCAGGCAGAAAATTAGCATTGGTGTGTCTCTAGATGTCTCTGGAGATGGTCAGGAGTAGTGAGTCTAATATTTTCAACAGCCCAAGATTAATATGGAATGATCCAGAAGTTCCCCAAGAGGGATCTCAAAGTGCAGAGGGAATCTTTATCAGAATAGGCCTGAAATTGAGACCATAAGGATCAAATCCAGGAAATCTCATCAATGACGCCTCCATTGGGCTGGCAGATTCAATAACAGAATAACCCCTATATTAGGCAGGACTGCCACACATTATTGTATACCAGCCAGCATAGGACATGTACTGATACAGTGGGATGAAACATATCTTAGCAAAGCCCAGGAAAGACCCAGAAAACAGAAAAAAGTGAATTATCCACATCTCCTTGTTCCCTCTGTCAACCTACATACATTTTCTTTTGAATTCGTTTGTTACTTGAGAAGCTGGGCCAGTGGGGTAATTGGTGGGGGGAGACCTTTCAAAGGGAAAAAATAACACTGATAAGCTTGAAGTTTGCATTGATTTCCTTGCAACCAGTGTTTGAATTTGTTTCCTTAGAGTTGTGAAGGATCAAATAATATGATGATAATGTCCTCATTTGTCTGATGAGTAGTACTGTTATTGAAAAATGCCCCACCAGAAGATTAATGAGTTAAGATAGGGTTAAATTTTATTATAAAATATATATACAGTTAGCTAATCATCTATTAATTTACAACTATCATGAAAACAAAAGCAAAACACTTTCTTTTAAGCTTGATATTTTGTTTTAATAGACAAAGTATCAAAGTATAGAGCATTTTTAATGCTGAAAGGAATGGTTTTTGGACGATGCAGATTCCATTTGTTTATTCAGATTGTATTACAATAAGTTAACCAAAAAGGAAATTTCTTTTTATTTCATTTCTTTTCAGCGTAACAGAATCCATAGTTTGAAAAGGAAATTTCTTAAGTAATATTTTTGGTTCTGTTTTCTGGAACTTGAAAGCAAAAAGATACTTGACAAAGAAATCTTTACTTTTTCAAAAATAAATAATCCTGGGGCGCCTGGGTGGCTCCGTGGGTTGAGCCTCTGCCTTCTGCTCAGGTCATGATCTCAGGGTCCTGGGATCCAGCCCAGCATCTGGCTCTCTGTTTAGCAGGGAGCCTGCTTCCTTTCCTCTCTCTGCCTGCCCCTCTGCCTACTCGTGATCTCTGTCTGTCAAATAAATAAATAAAAAATCTTTAAAAAATAAATAATCCAGTGAAAATGTGCTTGTAAATTAAAATTTATTTGTGATGTCACATCAAAATTATCTCATTTGTGCCATACCATATATGATCACCAGATGGCGGTAGAAGATTAACTAATTTTAAGTGTCATTCCTACCTTCCAATGCCCTTGGCAATGTTTTAAGTTTCTTCCCCTTTCAGAGCCTCTTTTGTGTGAAATGTTTTAAATAATTTCCAAGTTCTGTACAAATACCAGTTTCTCCTGAATATAGGACTCGGGTTATTGAAACTTTAAAGTGATCACAGTTATAAAATTGTAAACAGAAGAAATCCTTCTCAGCCATTTCAATTAAAAAAAAAAAAACACGTATAAGTGCTTAGGAAAGAGATTAGAAAGTTAATCATTTGTTAAGTTTTCTCTTATCAAAAATTTTCAGGAGTTTAGATTATTTACATATTCTGTGTATGTTCTCTATACTGCATAGAATATAATTGTTCATAGGTTGAATCTATTATGTGGCAGTGACTTAAACATGTACAACATAAGAAGTTTGAAATCACTTTAATGTTACAGCAGCGATTTTGTGTGCCACGTCATATAAATAATTGTTACTTTCCAAAGCCCATAATGGCTTTCTGGCATTTTCTCTTGGGTATTATAGGCATGCATGGTCTCATTGGGGGCCCAGGGAAGAAACACTGGGTAAAGAGCACGGTTCAAGCTAAGCTTCCATGGCCTTTAATTTATAATTAACTCACTCCCTATTAAATTTTAAATTTTCTTCACAGATAAGTTCATACAAAATTTTAGGTATTTAAAATTCTTGTGCATTATAAAATCTGAGGTTCTTGAGGGGGATTTTTTTTTATTTGCCAATAAAATTTTCATAATGTATACTGATACTATCCTCAAGAACTAAAGAAAAGTTATTGCAAGATTTTTTTTTTTTTTGGAGACCTGTCTAATGCATTCAAGAACAAGCGTTTTCCTTTTTTTTTTTTAAGTTCATGTGTTCTTTTGTTATGTATTTTCACAAAACAGCATTTTCACATTTTCAAGTTTTTATGTATATGTATATATTTTTTCTGTTCTCTATGGACAGTCTCAAAAATCCATCAATTTCATTCAATAATCATCTAACAAAGAAGTTGTGGGAAAAAGTGGTAAAAAAATAAGGTATATTTCAGAGT
Source organism: Mellivora capensis (assembly GCA_004024625.1). Taxonomy (NCBI): domain Eukaryota; kingdom Metazoa; phylum Chordata; class Mammalia; order Carnivora; family Mustelidae; genus Mellivora; species Mellivora capensis. Next base: position 24,156 of record PISX010002479.1, on the reverse strand, counting down.
TTACACTCAGTAATGTAAAGATCAGAATCATTGATGTACTTATGATACATTCCTGATAATTTTTAAAATCTAATTTCCATAGGAATGTGTCTAATCCTATTTTAGTTTGAACTGGCAAGTGGAAAATAATATTTTCATCATTAATATATTAATATTAATATATTAATATAATCAATTAATATAATTCATATATAATATTAAATTATATTAAATATATATAAAATTATATATAACATATATTATATATTATATATGTAAAATTATATTAAATATATATATATAAATTAAATTAATATAATTAATATATTGACAAGATGTGGATATCACTCTACCTTTCTGATAAAACCTTCAAGAAAAGAGTTGGTTTTAAAAAATAATATTCCATTTTGATGTTTATGTTTGATTACCTAGTCATGGAGGGCTGCCTTATATTTCAGTCCTGTAGCAGTATCCCACTGACATTTCAAAATTTGAATTTCAGGGACCCATAATGCAGACCATTGGCCTTTGGGTTTATTTTAGTCCATCTTGTAAATGCTGAAGATAAAAATAAGATAGTAATTCTCATTTATCATTTAATCTAGGAAGATTATCTCCAAAAAGTGCTGAGTCTGATTTCTGCATGGCAGCTTACAGATGAGTGGTGGTTGCCTTACTTAGACTGGTTCTGGGTGCCCAGTTCTTCAACCTTCATATAACTTTTTGGATTTCTGAAAATGGTCCTGAATGTCAATTATCATTTATTACCACATTAGTGCTGCTACTCTTTCCTAGAATAGTGAATTGTTTATCCTCATGTCTCTCTCAAAAATGGAGAAACAAAAGATCAAGACATCACCCTTAGCAAGAAAAAAAGAAACAGCATATTCATTTGTGTGAGGGAATTATTTCCATACACTTACTATCAGGTTAGTTTCCAGGCCCCTGTAGGAAGAGAAATCTGACTCCTATTTAAAGCCTATAAAACATGATACCCTGCTTTAAATTTTATCTATTTCAGGAAAATTCTCATGTCTACATTTTCATTTTAAAAAAGATAATTAGACATATAGTTACTAAAATTGTTACTTGAAAACTCAGGCATTATAGGAATACTTCTGTGTATCTTCAGGAATTCTTAGACTGTCCATAGATGACCATATTTTTCCTCCTTCATGTTTCAGGTAATGTCTAAGCTTTTAAATAGTTGCTTTCTGAGTAGATCATGGTTAGTTTTCTAAAGGTAAAACTGTAATAGGTTTCAGATACAATAGCAAATAAAAAAAAAAAAAACAAGAAAAAAGAACTTCTCGGGGCACCTGGATGGTTCAGTGGGTTAAGCCTCTCTGCCTACTTGTGATCTCTCTCTGTCAAATAAATAAATAAATAATCTTAAAAAAAATTTCTCAAACTCAACACTCAAAAAAACAAATAATCCAGTCAAGAAATGGGCAGAAGATATGAACAGACACTTCTCTAAAGAAGACATACAAATGGCTAAGAGACACATAAAAAAGTGTTCAACATCATTAGCCATCAGGGAAATACAAATCAAAACCACAATGAGATAGCACTTTACCCCAGTCAGAATGACTGAAATTGACAAGACAGGGAACAAGAAATATTGGCAAGGATGTAACAAAAGGGGAACCCTCTAAACTGTTGTTGGGAATGCCAGCTGGTAAAGCCACTCTGGAAAACAGTATGGAGGTTCCTCAAGACCTTAAAAATAGAGCTACCCTATGACTCAGCAATTGCATTACTTAGTATTTACCCCAAAGTTATAGATGTAGTGAAAAGAAGGGACACATACACCCCAGTGTTCATAACAGCAATGTCCACAACAGCAATGTCCACAATAGCCAAACTGTGGAAGGAGCTGAGATGTCCTTCAACAGATAAATGGATAAAGAAGATGTGGTTCATATATACAATGGAATATTACTCAGCCATCAGAAAGGATGAATACCCACCATTTGCATCAACAAAGATGGAACTGGAGGGTATTATGCTAAGTGAAATAAGTCAAGCAGAGAAAGTCAATTTCCATATGGTTTCACTCATGTGTGCAATATAAGTAATAAAGCAGGGGAACATAGGGGAAAGTAGAGAAAACTGGATGGGAAGAAATCAGAGAGGGAGAGAAACCATGAGAGACTCTGGACTTTGGGAAACAAACTGAGAGTTGTGGAGGGGGTGGTGGGTGGGAGATATGGTAACTGGGTTATGGGTATTAAGGAGGGCATGTGTTGTGATGAGCACTGGGTTTTAACACTACATCAAAAAAGAATAATATACTGTCTGCTGGTTAAATGAACATAATTCAAAACAAAACAAAATAAAACAAAACAACAAGCTGGTTTAAGCCTAGCAATAAAAATATGTTCTACCAATTATACACGAATAGGTTTGCTTTGTCATGGTGTTTTGCACAGAAGGTCTTTAAAATACATTATATTGAAGGGAGATTGTGGGGGAAAAAAGTGCTTCCTCATTTCACGTAAGAAATTCCAACCAACTTGGAATAACATATAGGGTTCTTTATTCCTGAGTCCTAGTCTGTCTCTTGGAATTTTCAAGAGTTACTGCCCTTACAAATTCGATTCTGAGCTCTAGCCATCGAAAACTACTAATGTGGAGACCGAGAAAATTTAAGGCCATCCCGCCTTAGCATAAGTACAGCCATTTTACTGAGTATGTGACTTAAGGGAAGAGGGACTAGGGGAAGCTTGAAAAACAAGTTTGAAAAACAAGTTTTGGGAAAACAAGTTCGAAAAACAAGTTTTGAAAAACAAGTCAATCCTAAGCACCAGAATACGGGCGGCTGCGGACTAGATACATTGGTAAAGAGCTTATCTCACTAAACCACCAGGGAGTGACGCAAAAGTAGACCCATCAGAGTGTGGAGCCAGATATGAATGTAGCTATGGGAAATTACTGTGCTTTAAAAATGCTATATAAACCCGTGGCTTTGAGTGCTCGGGGTCCTTGTAGAAATCGCTGCATCGGGCAGATACTTGGACCCCAGCTAGCTGGAAATAAACCTCGCTGTGTGACTTGCATTATCGAGAGTGTTCTCTGTCTGTTTGAGGGGTAGTCGACTCCGTATCCTAACACTAAATAATCCCTAGTCATGTTATATACAACTATATCTCCAAGAATTTTCTTCTCTTATTCTTGGAATCAGAAACACTTTTGAACTTCTACTAAAAATCAGATTCAAAGTTGAATGTTCCATTACCATGAAAACTCAAATCAAATCAAGCCAAATCAAATTCAAAGTTATGTTTTCTCAAAAGTTGTGCGTACTTCACTTCCAAAAATTAGCTGTTTTGTCTTCTGTGTATTCATAGAGGTTTCTATCTAATTCTAGTTATTATACCTTTTTGCTCTGTAATTCCTTGAACATCTATTTCACATTTCACACTGTAGTTTCCCAGCACTAAATGAAATGGTATATGACGGTGTCCAAAAATCTTGTGCTATAGTTAAAGGACGTGATAGGGCGATAATTTCTCTATCAAAATAGACTTGAGAGAAAGAGGAGAAGAGGTTGTGTATATGTAAAATGCAAATCTTTGAGTTTTTCTGCTTATATTGGAGGTACAGACTCCAGAGCCTTACTGGCTGGATAAAAATATTGATTGCTTTCTAGGTAGTATGTTCCCTAACTTAAGTTTCTTAACATTTCTGTGTTGTTTATTCATTGACAAAAATAGTAGCAATAGCCCTTACCTTGTAGAATTGTAATCAGGATTAAACATGTTGATTTATCTAGAGAGCTTAGACAATACCTAGCAATAATGCATGCCCTATAAGTATTTACTATTAGTACTATTGAAAAAGTCTACATTTTAAAGCACCATGTATTCTCCCCCAATTTAAAATATTACTAGATAATATAAAATCATGCAAATTCTGGTGCCAAAAAAGAAGGGATATTTTAAAATTAACCAAGATACCATAGTATACTACTTGGTAATTGAAGGAACAAACTATCGGTGCATGGAACCCCTTGGGTAAATTGCTAGAGAAATGTACTAAGTGAAAAAAGCCAATCCCAAATGGTTAAATACTATATGATTCCATTTATATTAGTGTACATGCAATAATAAAATTATAGATATGGAGAACAGATCAGTGGCTGCTAGTTTTAAATATGGGGTTGGAGTGAGGAGTGGTTATAAATGGGCAGTGCAATGAGTCTTAGTGGTGATGGAACGGTTTGTATGTTAACTGTGATGTTGGATATATATATATACATGGACCTAAGTATGTGAGAAACATGCCCAGAATTGAATGTGTGCATGTGCGCGCACACACACACATACACACACACATGCACACACCATATGGTCAGTACAATAAATCTGGGGGAATCTGAACAAGACCGGTGGATTGCATGAATGCCAATATCTTAGGCATGAAATTGTTCTAAGTTTCATAAGATGTCATTATTAATGGAAAATGTTTCTCTATTGATTTTACAAGTACATATAGTAAAAGTACTATAGCTATCTCAAAATGAATGTTGAATTAAAAATTATTTATGATTGAAGTCATGTTTGGACCCAAAATACTTTTGTAGTTATGGGTAGACATCTATTTCTATCTAGAAGTAAACTCATGTAGTTACATGTACATAAATAGGAACAAAACATCCATCTTGATACTATCTTTCTTACTTTGCTTGCATTTTAATGAACAATAAAGTACAGAAAAGATAAATTTAATGGCATTTATATATTTCATTCTATTATATTATTAAATAACCAACTCATATTTATTGTACTTAATTTAAATGCAAAGTAATCTCCTTTCCTGAAATTGGCTGATAAATTCCTTTCACATTGTACTTTCATATGAGACATCTTCATCTTTGAAGTTTGATATTTTCTCTGTCCTTCATATCTGAAGTGAAAAATGATTGAATGAAAACTGATCCCAGACAGCAGCTGGGTAGTATAGCACATGCAATTGTTTAGAACTTAGAACAACCAAAGATTTTTCTGGATTTTATTACTGACATTATTTAACACTACCAGATCAAAGTCAAACAAACAAACAGAAAAAGCAACTACCAGATCAGGGTGATAATGCAAAGCAGGCCATCTTTTCCTTGATTTTATTGTTGTTCAATTCTATACAGATAATAAATGGCCTCTCCCCCTCTGTGTCCACTCTCCTTCCAAAGCTAGACCCCTAAGAATTGCTCCCACTGGCTTCCCTGACTTTGATTTGCATATAGCCCTAGATCAAAACAGAAATTATGTCTTTCCTAGAGTCAGTCCAGTCATAGTGTGGAATACAGAAAAGGAGTAAAAAAAATCTAGCAGATTCCTGGCACAGGTGAGTAAAGGAGGTGACAAGGACAAGAGAGGGGTTTAAGGAATTAAATGAAAAGATTTTTTAAGTTAGTTGGAAGCATAGTAAGATTATGGGACACTTTAGCTGTACTAATCAGATGATTACAGGCTGTATATTTTGGAGTGCTACTTAATTCTTGGGAGTCATGCACACCAGGGAGAGTAAATGGCGTGTCCAAATTCATAGAGTTAACTAAGTGCAAACCCAAAACTTGGACTTAGGTCCATTGTTGACTCAGTGGCTCACACCATATTTTTGTCCTTAGAACATGCATCTTGTAAATAAATACTGTTCTGTGGTTTCATGTGCTTTATATATAACACAACAGAATCAGAAAGATGACTTCTCTTTATTAATTATTTTATTGTTGTTTTGGTTATATTTGCAAACAACTGCTATCAATAACTGGAAAAAGAAAAGTCCACCTACCCCCTTTTTCCTCATCCACTAATATTTATCTTATTGTACAGGACTCTATGGGAGGCCCATTTCATTACTTTGTGTTTAGCACACTTTGTTCCGAGCCTGCTCACACTGGGACATTTTGCTATATGACCCTCTGTATATCATTGATTGGAGTCTCTCCTTTGAAACAGGTTTCAGAGTTTTAAGATCCAGAAAGATATAAATTAGATGAGTACTGCCTCCGTGGGCCAATAAAACACAAGCCATTTATCCCTGTGCATTTGCTGACCTTTTGATCCTGCATTTGCAAAGGAAGTGCCTCTCAGTCAGGATCTGGTCTTCCCATCTTCCCAGTTGCCACGGAAATGGGCCCACTGAACCTTTTAATATTTCATTAGAACTTTTTGCTATTGTTTATTGTGTATATATATATATATATATATATATATATATATACACACACATCTCTTAAGGGATGAGAATAATTTTGAGTGATTTTTATTAAGGTGCATATAAAAATGTTTTTCTAATGTTATTTTTTGTCCAAGTATTTTTTTTTTCGTGGGATTATTGATAAAATGAATTCTACCTGCAAGACAGGGGGTTTGTATGCTTGAATGGTGACACTATTTTTGAGATAAAATAGAAGTTCAGGAGAAAGCTAACCTTCATTTATTCATATAAAATATTAAAGTCCTTATTTTCAAGCGTTAAAATTGAAACAGGATCACAAGAGTCCAGGTAAGGTCACTAGAGGTTGATTTGTTTTAGAGAAAAATGTGGTAAAGAAATGCACGCTGAGATAGCCTGCCTCCATTATTGGTTTTTTAATCATTTAAACACACACACACACACACATACAAAAAAAAACCAACAATGTTTTTGGGGCCTTTTCATGGCATTTTTATAAAAATGTGGCCATACTTGATGAGTAGAATAAAAGTAATTGGTGGATTCCAATGGATAAAATTATTCCAATGGATGGATTTTTCAAATGGATAAAAATTTTTATAGAAAGTATTATTACCAATATGTTAAAAGGATTTTGAAGTATAAGTTGTAAATACCATAGAAGTAATTTAAACATTTATAAGGTCATTTAGTGTCATTGTCTCTCATGATTGAATGAATACACCCCAGTCTATACTCTAATAACCTTAAAAATTTTTTGGATAAAAGGGGTATGTTTCTGCAAGACCATTCTAGGATTTTTACTCTGTGTGTGTGTGTGTGGGGGGGTTAATCTTAGATATATTATTTCTCCCTTAAAAATGATACACATTAAACATTGCATAATTATACTATTAATCTTCAGGTGAATAATGCAAATTAGAGTAGATATAGTGTTCCATGTCCCAAAATAAATTATTAATGTAGTTAAGTTCAGGATGGCTTATTTGATTCATGGATGGATCTGGGAGAAAGTGTTGCAAAAGCTTTTGTTCTTTTTTTTCCTTGCTTTCAAATTGACTTTTCTGCAATTCTCCAAACATTTAATAGAATCAGTTTTAAAGAATGCAAATATGAGAACAATATTTGTAAAGATTTCCTGATTTTCTCATTGATTATGCAATGCCTTTTTTGAAGGAGTTGAAATCAGATGCTTTGTTTTGATACAACTTAATTTAATGAGCATAAAAAAATATAAACACTATTGTTTCTATGCTGGTATTCTCCCATTTCCTCTTTCTTTAATTCATTCAGCACCTACATCTTGGGAGGCCACTCTGTGTCAGGAATTGTCCTAAACACTGATAAGACACAAAACATTAGGCTGTCAAGGCCTCTTTTTCATACAGCTTATGATATAAAAATGAAAGCAAGCCAAACAAGTACTGTGCAGTGTAATATGTGATAATGAAATTTAAATGTGCTGTAGTAGAACTTAGACAAAATGACTGTTAAAGAACTCGAGAGGCTGACCGAGGAGATATCTAGGAGGCATCTAGGATTTGAGATGGTCAGCGAGTGAGAAGAGTGTTTCAGGTAGGAAAACCAAAGACCGAAAATCAAAAACCACTGGTGAGAAGAAAAAGAAAGATAGCTATAGATTAAATCTGGATTTTTGTGGAAAGAATGATGAAGACAAGGAGCAGGAGCTAGACAATAATTGTTTTAATGAGAAATTTAATATGGGGCAGGAAAGACTAATAGAATATGCAGGAACTTAAGAGAGTATGTCCTTTCATTCAAGAGCAGATCACACATAGGGTCACTTGTGTTTCTGATACATGTACTACACATGATATTTGAGTATTATATTGGGACTGAAAAAACACGCATCTGTCCATCATGCTAGGTGGCCAAGTAGAAAGGACTTCCTTCAGGAGCTTGGTTCTCAATTGATCCTTGAAACTAAAAGTTGTATTTAGAGATGCAAAGTGCAAAGGATGGCAACAATACCATAACGCTTTTTTTAAAAAAGCTATTCATGCTAATATTGCTAATATCCAGATCAGTAAGTTTTACTTTTGTATTTTTGCTATTTTTTTCTTCTGGAAATGAACAGACAATTAGAAAAGGGATCTATTTTATCTCCTAGCTTCTACTAATTTTTTCTATGGACCCTTTGCTAGTCCTGTTTTCATAGATACATGCATAATTATATATATGAAATATGTATGATATATACTTATATATGTGATTGTATATTCTGTAATGTAATACATAATTTATATTATCTATAAAATTAAGTGTATATATATATGTAGATATGTATATATAGATAATCCACTTGAATTAGCTAGTAGGAAATAAAAATTATCAAAGGTATTTCATGTTTTACATAATAAAATATTACAATTTTAAGGCTTTGTTGGCCTAGAAGCTGTAAAATACAATTTTTGAAATTTACTAACAGTGTTAGTGTCCAGTGTTAGTGATAGTCCAGTGTGCACATTCAGAAGGCTGTCTTTATGGAATTTTTAGAGTTCCTTCATTTTAAAACTTAGAGTTATCCATCAGGGTTATTGTCGGTCTCTTTGGTTTTACCTAAGGCTGCTTCTACCGTCTGTTTTCAAGACTACTGGAATTAGACAATTAGCAACATTAGTATAGTTGATGGTCTTGTCTGTAAGAATGGTAATAGGCTTCAGAAGATTAATAGCATGAGTAAGGTTTTATAATGGAACATCTGCAGAATAACCATTAAGCATATTTGTCATAGTAATTTTATTTGTAACTCTTATAACAGAATTCTCAGTAACCAGCTAATATTTTGTACTGACCAATTATGTATTTGAAAACCTGGTTTTCATATGGTTATGTGCCAAGAATGAGGGCATTTGGGTTATGAATAATTCAAGCAAAACATAATTGACCATTGTAGTAGTAACATTACAGTTCCTATTCACCTATTTTGTGCCTTGAATTGAATATTTAACAGAAACCAATAAATTTAACTAGCTAATTAATACTGATCAGGAAGAAAATTGCATCAGCACATTAATTCATCATAAATATTAACTAAACCAGTATTTTAAATGTTTTCTGATAACTTTAACAAAGGAAATATACTTTCAAGGTGGATTATGTTTTTGTTTTGAGCTAGGGGTATAGATAATAGCCACATTAACTATAAAGATATATACAGGTCATATGATCCTTTCAAGCTCAATGGGATATAATAATGCATGGTACCATACAACACAGAGCAGAGAAGCATTTATTTCTGTATCCCAAGTAATTTCTGGGATTGTCCTGTCCATTTGCAGATAAAAGGTCTGTCTTGAGTTAACTTTTGTTTTCCATTTTGTTGCATAGTAGAAGCTTATTTTAAACCAGCACAGAAAATGGCTTCAATAGTACAAAAAACCTTATGTATGAATAGAAATTCTTATCCTTGACTCTGATCTTGCCTTGGGTTCATATTTGTGGTTTCCCCAGAGGGAATATATACCACTTTTCAACTTCTTCTTAATGTTTTTGGTGAAATCGCAAAATGTATTATCTGGAAAGAGATGCTTGAGATCTGTCAGGTTCTACATTGGTAGGTTCATAATCATGAAGCCTCAGTGAGTCCATGGGGTAGTGAAAAGGCCAGTGAGGTGGGGTGATTCTGTGAATGGCATGTTAAAATGACGATGGTGGCCTGGTAAAACTCTCTGAGAGGTAGAATGGGTTTAGATAATGAACATGGCTGTTTGCTATGTTAATAGGATTTGATATTAACTGGGAGGTAATAAGAATGATTATAGGATAGGTACTAGCCGTTCTTGTGGCTTTATGAAACATGATTTGAGAAGGGATTGGTGATGAAGAAAACAAACAAAAAAAAAATTAGGAGGCTGTTGACCACAATAAGACTATAAACAGAAGATGATAAAGCCCTAGGAAGGCAAAAAAAGATCAAGAGATCCCCAACCTCTTACTGAGATAGATTAGACAGGATTTGATAATGGACAGTAGAAAGTGGCAGTGAGAAATAGAAAATCTAAGATGCTCTTAGTTTCCAGCACAAGCAAGAGTGGAATGATCACTCTCTTAGTGTAGCCAAAATTAGAAACTGAAGAAAAAGCCTAAGTGAGAGAAAAGTAAGTTTGGTTTTGAATTTGAGTTTGAGGTCCCTATCTAGAAAATTTAAGTAAATAGGAACAGTTAATCCTATATGGCAATGAAATTTGGGATACAAATGGGAATTAAAACCACCACTATGGGAATAGATAATGCCATCCAGGGATAACTAAGAGTGAAAACAGAAAAGGGGAAATTTCCTCTTAAAAGGGAGGGCAGAGGTAGAGAAATAGATGGAGAGATGATAGTCAAAGGAGAAAACAAAACAAAACAAACCCTGCTTTGAAGACAACAAAGAGTAGAAAAGAGATTTCAGAAATAGGGTGAATTAAAAAGCAAAACAAAACAACAACAACAAAAAAACAAAAAGAAAGAATAAAAAAGAAACTCAAGCAGCCTCCCCCACAAGCAGCTGTTTTCTCCACATGTACTGAAGCCAATAATTTGGAAAATTGAAAAAAAATGAAAGAAAGAAAGGAAAAAAGAAATAGGGTGAATCAATATTGCTGGACTGTTAAGCCCTTGAGGATAGTTAAATAAAATATAATTCTAGCCTTTGGTTATAGTAATTAGCAAGCAATTAGTAGCATTAATAAGAACACTTTTAGTATAGTGATGACAGTCATTCAATATTTATCTGACTTACGGCTTTTAGCTACTTTTGTAGTTAAAAAAAAATTCTTTTTCAAATAGCCACTTTCTTTTCAAAGCAGACACATGGCTCAAACTGAAACTGGACTTATGTTTGCTGGGATTTTTAAAATTTTTTACATTTTTTTAGTATTTATTTAAATTTATTTAAAATTTTTTTAAATGTCGTGTTGGAGAAAATGCATGGTATGACTTTGGTGTTTTTGAATTTGTTGGGTCTTGTTTTGTGGCCTAATACATTTATCTATGTTGGAGAATGTTCCATGTCCACTTGAGAATAATGCATATTCTACTGTTTTAGGGTGGACTGTCTTGAATATATCTGTTAGATTCATCTGGACAAATTTGTCATTCAAAGCTGCTGTTTCCTTGTTGATTTTCTGTTTGGATGATCTATCCATTGGTGTAAATGGGGTTTAAAGTGTCCTACTATTAACATTTTACTATCAATTACTTCCTTTATGTTTGTTATTAGCTGCCTTATTTGGGTGCTTCCATGGTGGGTACATAAACATTTACAATTGTTATATATTCTTGTTGGATTGTTTCCTTTATGATTATATAGTATCTTTCCTATATCTTGTTTCAGTCTTTGTTTTGAAGTCTATTTTGTTCAATGTAAGTATTGCTACCCTTGCTTTCTTTTCACTTCCATTTGCATGGTAAATGCTTTTGCATCCCTTCAATTTCAATCTGCATGTGCCTTCAGGTCTGAAATGTGCCTCTTATGGGCAACATATAGATGAGTCTTTCACAGTCTCTCATGGTTCGTCTCCTCTTTTGATTTCCCCCAATTCACTTTTCCTTTCCTTCTCCTAATGTCCTCCATGTTATTCCTTATGCTATAACTGGTGTAAGGTGGTATCTCAGTGTGGTTTTGATTTAAACTTCCCTGATGGCTAATGATGATGAACATTTATTCATGTGTCTGTTAGCCATTTGTATGTGTACTTTATAGAAGTGTCTGCCTTCTTGTTCATCTCCTCTCCTTCTGAGATCCTATAATGTGATTTCTTATTTATTTATTTATTTATCTATCTACCTATCTATATATTTATTTTTAGGGATACAGTATGTAGGGCAGGGAGGGGCAGAAGGAAAGGGAGAGAGAAAATCTAAAGCAAGCTCTACACTTAGCACAGAGCCCAATGCATGGCTTGATCTCACAACCCTGGGATCATGACGAACTGAAATCAAGAGTTTGACACTTAACCAACTGAGCAACCCAAGTGCCCCCATAATGTGATTTTTATTATGCTTGATGGTATCACTGAATTCCCTAAGTCCATTTTCATTTGTTACTATTCTTTTTTTTTTTAATATTTATTTATTTATTTATTTGTCAGAGAGAGAGAGGGAGAGAGAGTGAGCGAGCACAGGCAGACAGAGTGGCAGGCAAAGGCAGAGGGAGAAGCAGGCTCCCTGCTGAGCAAGGAGCCCGATGCGGGACTCAATCCCAGGATGCTGGGATCATGACCTGAGCCGAAGGCAGCCGCTTAACCAACTGAGCCACCCAGGCGTCCCTCATTTGTTACTATTCTTATCTCTCCTGTTGTTTTCCATTGCTCTGTCTTCCAGCTCACTGATCTCTTCTTCTATTTCCTTTAGTCTACCATTTATTCCATTTTGCCTATTTTTAGTTTCATTTATTGAGTTCTTCATCTCTAATTGGTTCTTTTTCATGTTTTCATGTTTTCTAGTTTTCTATGTTTCACTGTGGTCCTCCACTCTTCTCAATTCCAGTGAGTATCTTTATGACAATTATTTTAATTTCTCTATTAGGCATATAACTTATTTCTGTTTTGCTTAGGCCTCTTGCTATGATTTTGTCCTATTTTTTCATCTGGGACACATCTTTGTGTCTCCTTATTTTTTTTTTTTTTCTAACTCTCTATGTCTGTTTCTATGTGTTAGGGAAGTCAGCTGTGTCTTCTGCTATTGAAAATAGTGGCTTTATGAAGAAGAGATCCTGTAGTGCCATGCCCCTTGTTCATCAGAACCTGGCTATTGAGGAGTGTCTCCTAAGAGTATTGCATGCACCCTGCTCTTGTAGCTAAGTTGTTTTTCTTTCAGTCCAGTCATTTGACATTGGTCTCTTTGCCTCTTGTGGGTTGGGTTTGGTCCCTGGATTATTGTTGGGCCAGTCTGGAGCTGACTTGGGCTTATGTTGAGTCAGACCAGGTATTTGTCAGAGATGTTGTATCACCAAACTATAGGCAAACACAGATGTAGAGCGTACAGTACCAGCAAGTTCCACATCTGTGGGAGGCATCTTGTAGCTCCTGGAGACTGAGGCAGGCCAGTTTTTGGTGGGGAGGGAGTGAACCACTGAAGCACATGGTGAGGGTGACCTGTAGTGTTAGCAAGCTTTTAACTGACTTTCTGTAGCTGCCTTCTGCAGCTGAGGCCTGGCGAGAGGCAGTGTGTCCACAGGAGAATAAAAGGGTGGAACATGTACTAACAAGTTAGGTCGCCAGCGTTGTTCCTGTGCTGGTTCCTGTTGGTGTCCATGTGTCTAGGCTTCAGGCTGGTGGAAGGAAATGTTGTCTGCCAGCTCCTTTGGTCTTAGAGAAATCTTTGAATTATCCCTGCATCTTTAGCACATGCTCTGAGGTTAGTAAACAAATGTCCATTCCATATATCCCCTGGGTTTTTCAAACTGCTGCTTTTGTGCTTTTCATCTACAGGGTTGTTTGTTGCGCCGTGTCTTTAAGGGCAGGGTGAGTTTCCTCTCACCTTCCCTGGTGTGGTGCTCTCTTTCTCTCCCCTCTCTTTGCAGATAGGGTTTTTCCCTTCCACAGACAGTCCAGCAGGTTCCCTTAGCACCTCCTTGTCTCTGCCTTCCTACCCTTTTTGATGTCTCTTCTTCTCTACATTTAGCTACGGAAAGTTTGTTCTTCCAGTCTTCAGGTCATTTTCTGGGTTATTTACACTGATGTGGAGGCTGTTATCTAGGTGTGTCCATGGAGGGAGGTAAGCTTAGGGTCTTTGTCCTCCACTATCTTTTTTGGAATTCTGTAACACAACATGTTTTGATGAACTTCAACCTCTATTAAAGTCTTATACCAAAACCTAACCAACATTAAGAAAAAAAAATGATAAAGAAGCCTATACCAACATATAATAAACATTTAAAAATAAAATTAGAAAAAATACAAATAACATTAGAACATTTATTCTGGTCTTCCAGAGAGGTTGGCAGACATCTTTTCAGTATCAGTTGGGAGACCTATTTCCCTGCTTTTAGCTGCCAAATTATAAAGATTAATAAATGTTTCATGAGGAGGGGAAAACCTCAGTTTCAGATATTTGAAGAGTTAGTATTTTTTTTTAGTGCCACTAAATTAAGTGACATCAGGTGTCAGTTTATATTTATACATGAGAATATAGCATCTATGACATAATGATGACTGGCCTTAAAATTATACCATAAGGAAAGTAGCATAGGTTTAGGATTTTATGCACAGGAGTTAATCTCTGTGGATCAGTTAATCTTGTTGGTGGTTCATTTGGTTAGTCTCTTTGGTAGAGTAAATAATTGTTTCAATATTGCCTGTGTTTATAATATTTAAAGACTTTATGATTTTCACCAGCTTTATATATGAGTTTAACAAATATAAATGTGTTATATCTCAATATTCAATTCAATTGTTAGGTAGTCTTTTATTGTTTTCTAAAAATAGAGATCATAATTTTGCCTTCTCTCTTACTCTGAAAAGGTGGTATCCCCCTTCCTTTCTGTTTACATGGATATCTTTTCTGGGTATAAGTCACTTGATTCAGAGATCTATGAACCAAAAAGATAATCTGTCCCACTTCCACGTAATGTATCATAGTAGAACAGAGAGAAGAATATTCTAATCAGCATTTGTCTCTTTAGTGCCCTTTAATTGAGATGAGTGGCAAACCATTTTCATTTTCTTCCATGATACTGAATTTTAATGAGTTCAAGCCAGTTGTTTTTCAGAATGTCCTCTATATCAGCATGCTTGATTCTTTTCTCACACTAAGATTCAAGTTAAACACTTTTGGGAGAGATAAAATATGGGTGATGATTAGCTATAGTTAATTGCCAGATGATAGATGAAAAGTCTTAGGTTGCTGACCACTCTGTAGATTTCCTGCTTTTTGTGTCAGGTGCTGATGCTAATGATACTGCTGATGCCGGAACAATGATCGCTGATGCTGGAATGTGATCATTTGAAATATTTAGTAGGCAGATTTATGACTCTTCTCCCCCCAGCTTCCCCCCCACCCAGGTTCTCATCCACTGGCTATTCCATCAAATGCTAATCTAGGCATTTCTATGAAGATACTTTGCAGATGGAGTTGAAATTATTAATTGGCCTTAAAAATAAGTTTACCCTAAACTATTATCCTGATTGTCCTGAATTATTTGGAAGGGCCCAGTTACACAAGCTCTTAAAAGGAGAGTAGTGTGAAAGATGTGTTGGAAGAGTGAGGGAGAGGAGAGATGAGACTGAGGAAAAGTTGGATGTAAAACTTGAGAATAACTAGACTTGCCAGTGCTAATTTTGAAGATAGAGAGGCAGGTTGGGGGAGGACATGGACCAAGAAGTGGAGCCAGCATCTGGAAGCTGAGAATGACCCCTGCTGACAGTCAGTAGGGAAATGGACCACAGCGCAACAACTTCTAGGAAATGAGTTCTGCCAATTACTGGAATGAGTTTAGAATGGGATTTATCACCAGAGCCTCCAGAAAAGTGGAAGCTTTTCCAGGCCTTGACTTCAGCCTTGTAAAACTCTAAGCAAAAGGTTCAGCTGTGCCACATTATATCTGGATTTTTTATCTATAGAACCCTGACATACTGAATTTTTTTTTTTAAACCACTGAGTTTGTGCTAAACTTTTAAAGAAGTAATTAAGAACTAATACAATATAGGAAGTGGCTGTGGCTTCCTCAACAGAACATGTTAGTAACAATTTTATTAGAAGGTAGTCAGGATGGGACTTGTGTCATGTGACTCTGGGTCACTTCCAATAAGAATGGTTTTCTTACTTGATTGTGGGTGTACCATCTCTTTCCTTTGCTGTCAGCTGACTTGAATCCAGGCACACTAAGAGATATTCAACAATTGTATTTCGAACATACCAAATTACCTTACAATTAAAATGATGTACATCAAGTTCTAAAGGTATATAGAATTAAGCATCCCTAGCATAGTTGTTTTCTGAATTGTATTGATCAAACACTGTTGCCCATTCTTTTGAGTCTTGTCATATTTTTTCATATTTTCTTTTTCTAATGAAATTTTTATTATTTTTGTTTCACATTTATGGGAAGGCAATTATAAAAGACTGTCTTAAAAAAAGAAAATAGAAAAAAAGTGAATTAGAGAAAAAGACTATCTTAGACTTCAGAAATAGTCCTTTAATGGATCTTGTTGTCAGTATTTCCCATTTTAATGAACTCCTGTAATACAATAAAAACTGGTCATTCACTTATTTATTCATTTATCAAAGAAATACGCGAGTGTCTGCTCTTGCCAGGCATTGTTCTCATTAATACTTTTGTGAAAATATGCAGATGTTAAATTGATTTCACATGGTGAATATGAAAAATAAGTGTTCACTGTATTAAGGGTTAGCAATGGTATGCTTCCTATGTTTTGAGCAATATTCCCAAGTTAGCATAATCTGTCAGTTTTCTTAAGGTGAGTATTTGTTAAAAGGTTATATACCAGATTGTTATGGGCTTCTTCCCACTTAGACACCACTCTTTGCCTTCAGATATGAGAAATCTATTTAATATCCCAGGGTTTCCCAGGACTATTATAAATAAACATCAGCCTTGCCTGTGCCTATATCCTCTTGCTGCTATAAACTCACTAATTTCTCCGTCATTCTCTAGGATTCACGTGTACCCATGTGGAAACATGGGTTATTATATAAACATATACTTTCTAGCCCTGTCTGTTAAGAGAACGTAGTAACAATGGCAGCACCGTGGCAATGAACACAATCTGCATTCCAATTTTGCTTTCTAATAAAAAGAACTAGCACTTCTTGCAGAAATGGCTGATTCAAGGGTTGGGATAGGAAATACACAAAAGGATCCATCCACCTGGAAAGTTTGTCTCATGCTTCTAGTGAAATGGATAGCAACGGAAGGAATTTGAACATACCAACAAAATCTGATTTATGTTTGAAAAAAAAAATCACTCTGGCTACTCTATTGGAAATAGACTTCCAATAGTCAAGAGCAGGAGGAAAGACACCAGACAGGAGACTCGTGTATTAACCTAGATGACAGAAAATGGAGAAATTGTGAGAAGTGGTCAGGTCCTTCAAATATGTTGAAGATGAAGTCTATACTATTCTGATTAATTAGAGCAGAAATAGGATGTATGTGTAAGGGTGGTGTGTGCATATGTGTCTGAAACAAAGAGGGAGGGAGAGAAAATTAAATCCAACCTTTCATTTCCAAGGAGTTTTGGTCTGAGCTACTGAGTTTAAGTTTTCAAAAGGTGAGATGAAAGACAGTAGGAGAGAAGAAAATTGGTGGATAGAGGGGGAAAGTCAGGAAATCAGTTATGTACGCATTTATTTAGAGCTATCTATAGGCTTCTAAGTAGAATTAGGCATTGACAATGAGTCTATAGCTAAGGGTAGAAATCTGATCTAACAATACCAATCTGGGGGACCATCAGCACATTGTTCATATTTCACCAGGAGATTGGGTCAGATCATCAAGTGAGTGAGTGGATGTAGGAAAAAAGTCCCCAGGCTTACTCTTGGAGTGGTGTTACAGTCACCGTATTTTGGGTCTGCAGTTCTAAATACAATTTGTTCTTAAGTACTGTTTTTGCTAAGTTGAAGTTTAGTAAATGATTATCACTGCCCTAAAAAAAAAAGTGACTTAGCAAGGAGATTTCAGGCCCTATGAGAATGCCAGTGTGGTTAGATGGTTTTGGGCAAAGGCCTTTAATCACTGTTCCCTGTATATTCTGCAAGCTACTAAAAATAGTCTGGTTATTGCAGAATGTTAATTTGTTACCACAGTGTGTGTAGGAGTTAGAGCACACATTTTATTGTCTTAAAGATTCCACTTTGGCCCATGAACCCATAAAATTTCTGCATTTTATTTCATGACAAATCTTCATTTGTCTCAATATGAAAAGCTCCCACATAGTCCAGCAAAATTGACTTTTCATGAATTTGTATTAGGTTTAGACTGCTTTAAGTTCATCTCTCACCTAGTTCTCAAACCCTAGAATTTGAGTACCTCATCTCCAAATTAAATGATATAAGTAGCTGTATGACTTATTAGAGTAAAACATAGGCTTTGGAACCAAAAGTCTTTGAATCACACTCTACTCATTGCAGTTGATAGTATTGATAGAAATACTGGTAAGGATATTATTAGAATTACTAGAGAAAATCTGTTTATGATGCTTAGAAGAATAAGTAATAGCTAGCTTTTGTTATCATATGTAATTCACATCATCTCTGTTATTACTGAACTAATGTCATAAATTTAGGAAATTCATCATCTCCTTTTAAAAAATACCTGGCACATGGAAAACACATAACATGTAGTTCTAATTCTGATTATTATTGGCTTTTCATTTCAAACTCAGGAGAAGAAGCTGCTTACTTCTAAATTTCCTAGGTAAAACAAGTTTCAGAAACTCTTATACTATTATTTATTGCATATTTTTTATTTCCAGGGATTATAAACAATTTCTAAAAATTCCCCTTCTTTGACAAAATGTTTGGATAGCAAATATCTAACTTTTTCAAAATAACGAATTTTTTTTCTATTAGGGTATGTGTTCTTTTAATTTTCTTATGCTTAGTAATTTACAGATAATTAAAACAGTAATAAGAATATTTTACATATGTATTAATAACTTAGTACTCCTTATGTAGTTACAATTTCTTTAGCTCATTCCATTCTTCAAAATTTGACATATGTTTCTCTGAAAACAAAAGTTGAGACATGGTTATGAAATGGGATAGCTGATTTGAATTTCTGGCAGACAAATTCACAAATCCATCTTTAAAAGGCTGCTTTGCAAAACTTACCATTCTACCTTTAGCTGAGATCATCTTTTCTGTAAGTGTGTTTTTTTTTCTTTTTTTTCCCCCCTGTCTCTGGTGTGTGTCTCAAACTTGGAGTATAAGACTAGTACCCAGGGACTATTTCAAATTCATAAAATTTATATAGAAAACAATTTAACGTTTTTAAGCATATTTTGCTGCACTGACAGATACCCATAAATTAAGACATGCTTCCTTTTTCTGCTTAGCACTGTAACCATCTGCTTAAAAAGTGTTGATTAAATATGATATTGCAGGTCCTTCATTAAATGAGATGCCCGAGTTTCATTTTGGGCTTCAGTGAACAATTCTGAATGCCATTCAAAGTGACAGTTCAGGTCTGCTCTCTTTTTTTTTCTCACACCCATTTGTAAAACTTTCATGTTTTTGAGATGCTCTTCAGAGAGAAAAAATCTAAATGGGGTGAAGTTGACTGCTTGCTAGCCCTTACAGTGCAGCAGCTGAATAGACAGCCTTCTACAGTCCTTTAACACATGGTCTGTCTGCTTTATAAACCACCAGATTGATTAACGGATCCCATGAAGTCCTCGTAGAATAAGAAACTGCAACTCCTGTGTGTAAATCAGGGCTTGACAAGCCGTAAATGTGAGACATATGGTGTCTGCTTTATAGCATGGGCTTTGGAGTTCAGCGGAACTGGGATCATATCTTGGCCTCATTGCTTCCAGTTTGACCTTGGGAATATTTATGTTCTGGGTCTCATTTTCTCCAATTGAAGAATCAAGTTAATAAAAGCTACCTCACAAATTGTTTGATGGATTAAATAAGCTCATATGTGTGTATGATATCTGATACTCATTAGCACCAATCAAAAATAACCATTTTATAAAATGGGTCGTCACTCGTGAGGCTGGGTTTGTGTTGCCACAAGTGATAAAGGCATTTGACTTAGCAGCTCAACCCCATACGGTGCCTGAGAAAATCAAAACCAAGCATGATCGTTTTAAGGAAAACCATCTTTATTAGTGGGGTAAGCCAGTGGTTTGTAAGTTATCTGCCTTAAAACCCATAGTGTCTCTGACTTCACCCCTTTCTGCCAGCAGTGCTGTTACGGTCCCTGGTCCCAATCCTCAGTGTGTGCCTAAGAATTTTTCTTGGATTTAATTGTCATTGATTTGGGACATGGGTTCCAGTCCTCCTCAGTAGAGCCCTGGCAGATGGCCAGTCTTAAATACCCCGCTTTTTCTAGCAGATAGTTTCTTAACCTTTGTTTGCCCCAGCTGCTGGCTAAATTCTAATTTCCCCTGCTCTATCCTAATACCCAATAAGCTTAATCTTGATGTAAAATTAGGATATTCCTGACATCCTGGCATCCTGGACAAGCTGGACCATACCCCAAAGTACTGATACTTAGATCTCTGCTCACTTCTATGGTCAGATTAGTTCTCTGGCTTATCTCTTTGCTTCTCATTCTTAGCTGCTGTCCTTTGACAATGGAAGATGTGATTTATAGCCTGAAAGTACTCGTGACAAGCAAACAATGCTTGTCTGTCCCCAGCAAAGACCCTTTCTTCCTCACTGTCATGATCCTGTTTTTGTTTGGATTGCAGTGTGCCTACATTTGTTTGTCAATTGTTAATCATAGTCCCTCTGAGTAGAGACTGTTTTAGGTGCAGGCGTGTAACCCAGTTTTTGCCACTAAGGTAGAAGAGAAAGGCAAATGAGAGGCTTTGGGAGAGATTATTCTTCCTGATTTAAAAAAAGAAGAAAGAAGAAATCTGTATAAGGAGACAACCCTTTTTGCTCTCTACCATACTTTCAGTTTTGAATATTATCCTGGAAGAGGTTCTGAAACATTTTTCAAACATTAGGTGACAAACCCGGGGATGGGATTCAAGGCAGAGATGGAGCAGACAAAGAACCTAGGCCAGAGACTAGGTTCTTGAAGGCATCACTGATACATGGAAGAGCCAGACACTGCCTAACTCTGTGGTTTCAGTTAGTGTCGTTTACCAAACTCTTAATCTGATTTTCAGTTATATTTAGCTGGAATGTCCTAACTGATTCAAGTGATATACATAGTAGTAACTGAGAGTTCATTTTAAAAATTGTTTTAGCATCTAAGTGATCTAAACCTTCTTTGCCAAAGGATCTACTAAATCAGAAATCTCCTACTCTTTCAATGACAACTAAGTGAAAAAGAAGTCAGCTTGAGATTTTATTTTATTTTATCTTATTTCATTTCACTGTTCCTCACTTCCTTTCTTTCCAAAAAAACATTGGTTAATTCAACAATCACTTCTCATATCCTCAGTGTAACAAATGAATTCCCTTTAGGAGCAGGTAATTGACAGGGAAAGATGAAAATTGCTCATAAATAACTATAACACAGAGCAATATAAGATGAATAAGAAATGAAAAGATGTGGGTTTATTGAAAGCAGAAAGATTACTTCTGTTAAACCATTTCTAAACTATGTATCCTAAAGAAGGGAAATGGGCATCTTGAAATAATGGAAATAATGAAAGTTTTGAAGCGAGGAAAAAAATCTGAGTTTGGTTTTTCCTTACCAGAGGAATTGCTCTACACAAGTTAATCAAACTCTGTTTTTAAGTTTACATATTTGTAAGATGAAAATAGAACCACCTTATTTAAGGAGTTGTTCGTAGTTTGAATTATGCACATGAAACCCCAGGGGCATGGTTATCATTCCATATATTTTAATTATTGCTTTCATCTTGGGTGTATAGAACAAATGTTCTAGGATAAAAAGAGTCATTATCTTGTATTTGAAGATCGCATTTTCACAAAATCATTCAATTTTTTTTCTTAAAACAATCTTAAGGGGTAGGCAGTAGAGTTAGCTCCATCTGTAAAATGAGAAAAGGTGATGTAGGTGCTATGTTGCTTTGTGAAAAGTAAACTAAATGAGAAGCCATAAAATATGAATCGGTCTTACTTCCGCACAAACCTGGCCCATGACCGTGGGCATGTCATGTAATTTCTCATACCACACAAAAAACACACTTAACTCTTTATAAACTAGAGAGATTCAACCATGTAAACTCTAATTCCCTCTATAACTCTTTGGTTGCTGAAATGACGTAGCTTTCAAGAACATAGGATCTGGGACTTGAACTCACATGTTCTGATTTTCAGTCCACTATTTTTGAGGGGGAGGACCTCACACTAATTATAAGTGAAACAATAATTAAGTGGGATTTAGACCACTTTCAGTATCTCTAATGCAAATTAATTATCCTTCTGCCACTTACAGTTTCAGATTAAAAGAATAATCTATTATCCTATATATAAAAAATCAACTAAATTGATTAAATAAGTTGATGAAGCTAAGAAAAAAGGTTAGGTATCCCCTTAGAAATGAGAACAGTCTATGACCAGAACTTGGTTTAAAATACCATTTTCTAATAAAATGAATCAAAATTTCTTGGATGAATAGTTGGATTTAGGGACTAAACGGGAAAATATAAGATGAGGTTGGAGTACCATGTTGTGACAGAAAATAAGGACATGTTTGAAAGACAAAAATGCAAGGGCATGTGAAAGGAGCACAAGAGTAAAACTGAAAGAGATACCAGTAGGCAAAGCTGAAACAATTTGAGCAACACAATAAGTAACATTTATTTGTAATAACATTTATAATGAACTGGATTACAATACAAAGAATAAAATAAACATCTATAAATCCATACTGTTATAAATACATAAATGAATAAATAAATAGAGAAGAGATAAATCTTCCATAGAGAAGTACTCCAAGTAATTTATGTTGGCAGTCCTCTTATAGGTAATTAGAGAGTGGAGCTAAATCCTACCTCCCAAACACACATATACAAACACTCCACTGGCGTGGGATGTATGCAATGACCTTGTTCCAAAGACTAGAATATGCAAACATCCAGAGAATATGAGGATATAGTAGGAGGTACCAATAACTTCATAGTAGAGGGACCTGCCAAACGCAACCTGAGCTAGGTGACCAAGGTTTACATCAACAGTGATAAGTCATGTTGATATTATGTATCCCTGGATATGATGTGATCAGAAAGTCGGTTCATCTGTATGATGCTTCCCCAAACACAAAAGCCCAGTGTAACTATAAGAATATCATGTAGACCCAAATCAAAGAACATTCTACAAACTACATGAGTAGTATTCCTCAAAACTGCCAAAGTCATGAAACAGAAGGAAAGCCTATTAAACTTTTTTAAAAAATTTATATTCAATTACCCAACATATAGTACATCATTAATTTCAGACGTAGAGTTCAGAATTCATCAGTTGCATATAACACTCAATGCTCATCATATCACATGCCCTCTTTGATGCCCATCACCCAGTTACCCCATCCCATCCCCCACCCACCTCCCCTCCAGCAACTTTCAGTTTTGTTTCCTATAGTTAAGAGTCTCTCATGGTCCCCCTTGCATGACTTCCCATTCAGTTTTCCCACCCTTCCCCTATGATCCATTTTGCTGTTTTTTATATTCCACATATGATTGAAACCATATGACAGTTTTCTTTCTCTGATTGACTTAGTTCAGTCAGCATAGTACCCTCCAGTTCCAGTCAAGACTGTGAAACTTTTACACACCAGAAGAGGCTAAGCCATGTGGCTCCCTCTAAAGGATCCTGGCATAGAAAAAGGACATTAATGGACAAACTAGTAAATAAAGTAAAAACCCTGGAGTTTAGTTAATAATGTGCCAGTGTTGGTTAGTTGTGACATCTGCTCCTTGGTAATATAGGCTGATAACAATAAGGTAAACTAGGTGAGGGACATATAGTAAATCTTCTGTAAATTGACATGTGTTTTTTTTTAAATTTTTTAAATTTCTTTTCAGCGTAACAGAATTCATAGTTTTACACCACACCCAGTGCTCCATGCAATGCGTGCCCTCCACAATACCCACCACCAGGCTCCCCCAACCTCCCACCCCCCGCCCCTTCAAAACCCTCAGGATATTTTTCAGAGTCCATAGTCTCTCATGGTTCACCTCCCCCCCCAATTTCCCTCAACTCCCTTCTCCTCTCCATCTCCCCATGTCCTCCGTGTTATTTGTTATGCTCCGCAAATAAGTGAAACCATATGATAATTGACTCTCTCTGCTTGACTTATTTCACTCAGCATAATCTCTTCCAGTCCCGTCCATGTTGCTACAAAAGTCGGGTATTCATCCTTTCTGATGGAGGCAT